>VYXD01011724.1:152100-165116 GCA_013397195.1 Hylia prasina
AAAAAAAAAAAAAAAAGCCCATTCTCACCTATTTTGTTTTATTTAAAATACTCCAATAGCTGTTTTTCCACGTCTCCTGTCTATTCAATGCAAGTGAAAACCGTAAAATGAAGCTGAGTAATTCTGGCACCCAAAGAAAGTGCAAGGAGACACTTTTGAACAGCCAGAGGACACAAAAGCACTGCTATATTATACTCTTTGTCATTCCAATTTTAACAATAACAATAAGTATATTAATCACCAGCACCACTGAAGTTTTGTGTGCAATTAGCATTTCAACACACTCTCCCATGGCTGGGGTGGAGCAGTTCACCTCCATTGTGAGCTGCTTTTAATTGTGGTGCAAGAATGGACAGCTCTATGATTGCATTTTGGAAACTGGTGGCAGTTCAGTTGTTAGAAGCAAGCTCAAGTTTCTTTGTTTGTTTGCTTATTTGTTCCTGTACTTGTGCTTCTGCTGTGTTAACTCATGGAAATTGCTTAGGGACAGATTTAAATCAAAACAGACAGTTTCCATTTTTGCTCTGTAACTAGTAAGGTTTGTTTAAGAGGCGCTGCTGCTGGAACATAAGGCACGTCTGGAATGTTTGTTTACTTGCTGTTCTGAGCATGTGCCCTTTTGTTAGGAGACAGGGCTTTCCAGGGCGCAAATCTTCAGTGCCAGTGGCTGAACTTCTTTAAATAATTAAAATAATAGTGTATTGAGATGGGTTAATCTATATTTTTTAAATAGAGATGGGTGCATGCTATTTAATGGCACGACTTCAAATAATGGCACCTTGTGCCTTACTGGTCTCTTAAAAACCTCCACAAATTACAAAAGCACACAGATGTAAATGGTTCCTAGGATTAGGAACCTCAGCAACTTGAAAATGTTTGTATTTCTTCTGTGCTGGGTATATTTTGCTTATCCAAGCGGACAAGTCCTTTCTGGTTAATCCTACCCAGTTCTGTGACTTGCCCATCCCATGGGGATTTGGTGCATGGAGGTTATTTGTTCTATTAATCAGGAGGTTCCTAAATTCTAATCCTTGGTAAAGCACTGGATTGCCATCTGACCTTGGCAAGTCACTTGACCTCCTTTTGCCTCGATCAATCCAGCTGGAAAATTGGGTAAAAAGCAGGAATTTACTGGAATATAGATGCTGCATCTGAGATGAGATTCTATTTTGCAAATAATAAATCAACTAGTGTAAAACTAAAAAAGGACCTTCTCTAAAAGGCAAATTTCTGGACTTTACTAATCTTTGTTACATTTTAAATTTGGTAGGAGGTTCATCAAAATGTCTTGTTTGACACAAGAGTGTATTCTGGTGGTTGAATGGCTGATGCAAGGGGTTTTGTGTAACTTGAAAGACTACATAGCTTTCTTCATACAGCAATTTACATTGGCCTCTTCTTGACGTAGGAGGAATGAGGTAATGAAGGGACTAGACATGGATATGATATCTGACTGAGACAGCAACATGCCACAGGCTAGATTTTCTGGCCTACTTTGCTCTGCTTCGTGGTTCCTATGGAAGGAAAAGAGAAGAAGTAGCAGACAGTACTTGTCTCCTGTTTAGGGAGGCAAAAAATGCTTTTTTCTGAAATCGTCGCCCTGGAATCAAGAGGAAAGTGTATGCTCCTAAATTCTTCTGCCCCTCTATTTTTCTTATTTACTCTGAATGATTACTACTCAGTATACTAATGATGTAATTAGTGATTTCTACACAAACACATCATATTTCACTGGGGACTAGATGTTCAAATGCCCTCTTACAACTCTAAGAGAATCCTGACATTTTACACAGAAAACCAAATTTGGCTCAATACAAGAGCTTTTACTTAAAAGTACTACAAACAGGCAATAGAGACTAACATGATGGCATGACTGGAAATGACACCCCAACAGAGGATACAGATAATATATAAGCACAAAGTCATGATCAATAGATCACCTCTTCCTAGATATACTTAATATATTCTAAGAAATTTACTTGTTTATTTTTGTGCATCATGACAATTACTATGCTCTTGTTTACTTTTACAAAATCATTAAGCACTTTACACCTTTGTATGATTTCAGGGAGCTCAGCCTTGCTATCAGCCATATTTTTTAATTCATGATACTTATTTAAATGACTGAATCAGGGTTAAAGCTTGCATGTGGGCTGTTAGATTCTGGAGAAGATGGGGGTTTATACCATGAGAATAATTTAAATTTGAAACAGAAAATGGAACTCAAATGAGGGAAGATTGCTTAAAATGAAATTTGAATGAAGTGCTAGCAGACTTTGAAAAGCAGAACTACCAAATTTCACAAAAGTAACTGAGAAGGAGTTAATTCTCTTACATAAAGGAAGAAAACAATAAGTAAAAGAAACAAGCAAATTTTCTTGTGCTTTTTGGTGTTTTCTTTTCTCCAGTTCTTCTATTAGTCTTTTATTCTTAGTGGCAAAGGCTCATATTCCTTTGTACTAATTCTCTTTGACAATAAGTTGACAACTTCCTTGCAAAAATATGCTGGTGATGTTTTAGGTCGGCCTCACCCTTAGGGAGATAAGGGGCATGGGAGGAGTCTTTCTTTCTTGTCATGTAAAATATAGAGAGGTGTTTCTCCTTTGTTTCCATAAGCAAGAATTTCTATTTATTGCACAGCATAGAGTACTCAAAATACACTGTGATTGGGTTCAGGTTGTTTTTCCATGTGGCAGGTGACCTTTAATTGGTAAATGGGTGGTATGACATGGCTTTGAATGGCATCTCCTATATCATCTTCCCATAAAGACCCACTTAAGTACCAAATAAAGAATATTTCTATCACCTGTCAGCCTATGCATAAGGGCATTAAAGTGGTTAAAAAATCAGCTAGGCCTTTTAGAGAAAAAAGTTTCAAAGACATTTCTGAAGAAAAATAGAATTTTTCTATTGGAAAATTCTAAAATTATAACACATCTCAGAATAAGAAAAAAATCAAAACTAATTAATTAAAAATCTATTACTTCTGTAATTAATATTATCTTATTAAACCAAATATTTTTACTTTTTAAAATAGTAGATTTCAGCATATCAGAGTGAAATGATTCATTAGAAGCTTTCCTAACAAAATCTGTAATTGCATCATAAATAGTTCTTTGACAAAGTATGAGCTGCATCTGCTGTCTGGTTTAGCTATATTGCATATAATACAGTGCTAGGCACCATACAAGGGCAAAGGCAGGAATGATCTCTGCTTTACTGAAGAATTTGCATTCTAAAAAGAGAGAATGTAACAGATAGGAAGGGGAACAGATGCATCTTTGTTCCTTTCCCTGTCCCTTCTGATCCCTGCCCATACCAGTCTCCTCTGTTCAAGTCTGCATCTCCATCCAGCATTTCTCCCTGCCTTGGAATCCTAAGTCCACTTGTGAGTGATTCTCCAGCCTCAGCTTCGTTCAGATCTTCCATCTCTGGGTGAATGATGTGCAAAGTGTTTTTGTGTCACTGCAAGGTGCCTCAGCGAAGGCTATCTCATGTGCATGGTTCTGGTGTTCTGGTACTGGGTTAGTTGTATAGACAGACAGTCCAGACAGAAGCCAAGCCTTTTGACAGCATCCTCTTTCTGTTCTCTGTCTCTTGCCTTCTTGCACTACTGCGCTGCTGGTGGCTCTTACACGTTAGCCAGAGTTTCTCTGATACCAGTTACTGGGTATACATGCCCAGGGTACTCTTGAGCCTTATTTTTGCATGTGTTTAACAATATTTTCTGTCTTTCTACTGACATCCATCATTTATTTTTATCATGTTCCTTTTCTTCACTGATGCTACTATATTAGGAAGGGGAGGGGAAGTTGTAAGCGTGAAGATGTGGGTATGGATGGTTATTCTTTCCTTGTGTTATGTTATGCCTGGGAAATATTTTACATTTGTCAATGAAATCCCAATTCTCAGTCCTGTATTTTTCATTGGTGCTGAATTATTGAGGGGTGTACTCTCACTTCCTTGACTATTATTTCCTTCAAATTTTGTTTTGAAGGTTTAGGTAGTTGCTACTGATAATGTGTTCTGGTAAACAAAATAAAAACCAGTGCAGGTTATTGTATTTAACATGCACAGTGTCTTTATGTGAGAGCAGATGGTGTTTGACCCTATCTGGGTTGGGCTTTGAGGAATTAACCAAGAAGTGAACTCTAATATTCAGTTTGCCTATATTCCTGATAACCTGCCTGCATTCACTGTGTATCTGCATAGCCTTTGGACAAAATTCACCTTGTACTCAAGACGATTCTCAAAGGAAAAAACAAAACCAAACAAAACAAACTACCCTGGTTTCCTGGAGGGAAGAATTTTATGTGTCCTCTGGGCACACACAGAAAACAGTAACATGTTAGCAATGTCATGTTATACAGAATGATCTGTATTTTCTGTAATTGATGCCTCAGTTATTTCAGATTTTTATCAGTAATTAAATAATTTATACTTGATTATGTGCCAATATAAAAAACATACTTGCATGTATTTTTTTACTTATCAGGCAGAATTATCTATAAATGGTCAGTAAATCACACCAATTTCTTTTTTTCTCCTTTTTTCTTTTTTCTTGAACAAGCAAATAGTATACCAGTGCAGGGAAAATCTTACTGCCTGCTTAAGATGGAATTCTTCCTTGTGCCTCTCTTACTTAGAAGCATATCTTAGAGAATTGATGGATTTGGGGATCTTGTCCTGTCTCCTTCCCGTTTCTGGTATATTTCTATTTAAAGTCTCAACTCAGATAAAAGGCCTGTATTTAGTGGCTTTGGCTCTAGAAGTTTCATCTTCTTTGAAAAAGGTGAAGGCTTCATATAAGAAACAAGCAGATAATAGCTACCTCACACCGGTTGTCTGTAAGGCTTAATTCTTAAGACCTCAAACAGTACTCGAAGTGGACTAGCCATGGGATCAAGCCTTTATACAAAGATCTCCCAAGATTCCCTAGAGGAATAGGGAATGTGAATAATGTTCAAAGCAAAACATTCACTCTGTGATTATTTTTATTAGGTGTTATTATTTTTATTAGGAGTACTGTTAGCATTCATATCTTACCTTTCTTTAAAATCAATTCCCTTCTACCAGAAGAGAGGTAGAAAGAACAGTGTCCTTTTCACCCAGCTCCCCAAAGGGGTTTTGGGACAAGCTGTAGTGATTATAGAGGCAACATCATGTGAGTATTAGCATGATTAGGCTGCCATGTCTTAGCTATCCTGTTGTTCCCAGTACTTTGGAGCCTATATATTCCTGGCAGTTTCCCTGTGAAGGAAGTAGTTTGTGTGTTGATGGATACCATGCAAATTGTTCTGTCTGAAGGAGCTCTTGCACAATTAACCTATTTGAGAGGAGAATGAAATAGATTCCCTCTGTCTGTGTAATGCTGTCACTCAAGCCACACCTAAATATCAGTAGGAGACTGAAAGTTTGGGGAGTTGTTGGTTTTGGCTAGCAGTTACTGTGCGGAATACAGCCAAATCCTAAGCTCAGTGGCATGAGGAGAAATCCAAAACTCAGCTGAAATGGCTTAAATACTCTAGGTTTACATCAAAGCACTGTAGTCAGCATGACCTAACTGTGCGAACGACCATCTAAGACAAAGAAAAGCACTCTAAAATTATTTGTGCAAATGCTTGTGAAATTCTGAGGAGTATTTTATGCTTTACATACTTTTCATTACTCTTTACAACAATTTAAAGAAAGCTACCACCATTGTCAAAGCAAATTAACTTGTTCTTTGAAAATCAATCTTCCTTTTTTTAGGTGTATACTGTATATCCTCACACATTTTTTTTTACCAGTGATGGTTTGACACGTTTTTATCTCCATGAACAACAAAGCCATGTATAATTCCATGCAATTGTCTTTTAAGATATGAAGGGGGAAAAAACCCATAATTTACAACACAAATATATTAGATTTTTATATAAAAAGCATCACACGTATTGATCAAAATGACTTTCTTTACAATATTTGATGCTCAAAAGAGAACTAATTGTATTACATGTTATAAGTACATATTATCCCGTTCAAGCTGTGCCAAACAGGAAAATTGACAAGAAAGCATCTGCATTAGAGTCACACACCTCCAGGTTGTAATCAGATAACAGTCCCTTTATACTGAAGTGATATTATTCTAAAGGACCTTTTTACATGCCTTCTAACAGGAGTTAGGAATATCTTTATTAATCTTTATGTAGATTAGAAACACCTAATACATCTTGCATTTGTGTACCTCTTAGTATCCAGATATATTTGTTAAGGATGTACAGTCTTTCAACATAATGAAACTGTTACTCATATAATTCAAAAACCTAAAGTAAGACAGTTAATCTAAAACACATCCATACATACTTATAAACAGTAGAGGATGAAAACAAAATTGTCATGTATGCATACACAGCGTATATATTCTATAATAATCTATTCCTAATCAGTTGTGCACTTTATAAAACAATGTAAGAGAAATGACAATGCTGTCATTTGTATATTCTCTCTCAGTTCTCTAATGGAAAGCTTTTTTTTTTCCTTGCCAACTCATTCCTGACAATGTTAATGATTCACTATAAAGCAGCTTCTGTGCTATGATTTGTGACATTCAGGCTGGTTAGATGGGAGGACTAGGCAGGTTTCTGGGGAGTGTTTTGGATGCAGAAATGCCTTGAAGATAGCACTTTATTATATTTAGGACAAGTATGACATCCCACTTCAAGGAATAGGCCCCTATACATATTGAGAAGGGATTTCTATGGTTTAAGTGGGGAGGAGGAGGTTAGTTTAAAAGAATGCCTCTGTGTTTTTTGAGACGACATAAAGATAGGAGGTAGAGAAATGGAGGCAGGAGGCAGAAGGATTATGGATAATGGAAGAATTTTGCCTGAGGGTATGTGCCTGCTTTGCCTATTCCTGTATAACTAGAATATTTATAATTCAAATACTTATCTTTAATAATTAAAAATGAAGGAATATTAAAGACAAAAGGTAGAGAATATTATGTACACATATGTAGGCATCATGCATTAAATCTCTACACTTGCAAAATATAGCAAGAGGTAGATTTAAAGGAGGTTAAAAAAGTGAATATTTTAAAATGCCTCAAAAAAGGAATTTCTAATTCACTCCAGTTCTGCCAGAAATGATACCCCTTACTTCTTATTTCTGCACATAACTAGTCATGGAGAGAGCTACTAAAAATACACTTCATGGTAGCTTGACATCAGCACATCAACAATTAAAAAGTGGATACAAATATTTCAGGTTTTCACAACCTTAAAAGTTTTGCTCATGATTTATGAAAACATCAGATTTGCCGGGGCAATTGCATTTTGCTTTTACAGGACACTTAGTTACATAGCTTAAGTAAACTGCTAGTTGCAACAGAATGTAATATTCTACCACCTTCAGTAGCACCCTCTGATCTGCTTTACACAGACAGCAAAGAAACAAAGAAAAACAGCCATTGCTGTGGATAGAGAAGAGTGTTTGAAAAGAGACCTCAAATATGCCCTTAGGTACTATAAAGCTGTCAATTACAAGCAGTAAAACAATACAAAGGCTGCAACAAATAATTTGTAAAGAGAAAATTATACAAACAATAACAGAAATTAATCCATAATCATTGAATAATTTGAAAGATGCCATTTCAAATATTATAAATTAGCATAACAAAATCAAAAAGGTTATGGTTAAATAAAAGGTTATGTTTCAGAAACAGAAATCTTATACATGAAAATATGTGTAAATCAAAGATTCAAGTCATATTACTCACCAAGGGTAAAGTAGTTCAATTTTGAGGTAGCTTGGCTATATGAAATTGAATTTATGGATGATAGGTTAAACTAATGCTTGAAAATCAGAGGTGTTAATATTTACACCTTTGCTCATTACAGCAAGGAAAAGACTAATGAAGAATTAGACATCTAAGTGTCTTTACTCTTCCATCAAGCAGAGTAATCTGTGGTTGAACATTATTAGAACCTGACAATAATAAAAATTATTCTTTTTATATACATCTATGAAATAATATTATATATGTTTTAAAATGCATGCTTAAACACCTGATGGCAGATTTAATGTATTTGTGTTGATACCAAATTAGAACTATTGAATAAGACTAATGAAATCATTATTCCAAATAAAGGAAGCATTCATAATCTAAAAATATATTGGAAAAAGTAGTGAAATGCTATTGTTGAAATATAAGTACATTCTATATAATCTACTTCATCAAACCCTGCAGATTTAGATCAACCATGTAATTTACTTGGGGCTTTTGACAGATGCCTGAAATATTACAGATCAAATAAACATGTACAAAGATCACAGTTTTTAAAATATAAATGTCCAAACAAGAATTTTAATGTTTTAATTTTGGGGGGTTGATTGGTTGGTTTGGTTTGATTTTCTTCTTTCCTAGAAAATATTGGGAATTTTCTCTTAGGACATGAATCACCACCTTTCTCAGTCAATGAAGTGATGTCAGTGACTTCACTCAGTTTTAGGTTTGGCTCATTGGACAATGAAACAAGGCAAAAAATTTTATAGCATATTAGGACTTACAGTGTGAGTCTCAAAATTATCTGGAAAAGGCATGTGTAAGTAATAAGGGAATACAATGCCACCAGCATTGTATTCAATGCCAGAGTGGCAAAGGCTTTATTCAGGACTGTGACTTGCTGGGCAGTGCACAGCCCTGGTAAGGGTAATAGCATTAATCAGTCATGGGGTGGACCCAGGACAGTGGGTCCTGCCTTTACCTTGCATCCACTGTGGCACGGGCTCAAGGCAAGCAAAGGATAGGTTGTCTGTGCCCACATCCTGTCAACGCAGGTTGATGATGATGAGTAATAGATGGGAAAGATATGTGATGCTTAATTAATTATATTTGACTGCTATGGTCTTTTTTTTTTTTTTAATTTCTTTTTGCCATATGCATTTTAAGTTTCTAGTAATTACAAGCTTTTATTTTTGGAGAGTGCTTTTGTGAAGAAGAGCTGTTGAAAGAAATTTTATATTAGTTTGTCCAAATGATACTACCTGTTTATGAGTTTTGTATAGAGAGAGTGGTGTCTTTGGAGGTTTGCATTTTAAAATAAATTTCTTCATTTATGCACATCTATTCATTTGAAAAGCTATTATTACAAAGAAAGGAAAGGATTTTTTTGAAAAAATGATCCAGAACAATATCATGGATCAAGTAGAGCAAAAATGAAAACTTTTAGACCTCAGTATATTTTTTGATCCAAACACAGCCCAGAACCCTTTTCTAAATTTGTATCTACCTAGCGAACACTTTCATCAGCCTTTCAGTATTCCATGCCATCTACTTCTTCAACTCAGAGAGATACCTCCAGCTCTTTTTCTTTCCAAGTAATTTTACTATCATGACATCTTCTAAAGAGAGGCCACAGTTGAGCTTCACCCTTATGGCTGCTCCAACACACACCTACAAATACAAGAAAAGAGAATTAAAAGGAAAAAAGTATTAGTGAAAAAATGGGGTCTGGTGTCTTTAAGTAAAAAGAACGTTAAGTCCAAACAAACACACTCTTTCCAATATACAGACTTGTCTGGGCTAGCTTTTCCGTCTTCCTTTTTTTTTTTTTTTTTTTTTTTTTCTTTTTTTTTTTGTAATTAATCAAAATGTTAAGGAATTAATGAGGGTAGAATGAAAAACAGAAGAAAATAAGTCTGTATAAGCATGCATGCATGAGGAATACAGGAGGTGAAGTGATGTATCCATGAATGAAGCGAATATCTAACTTGTCAACCAGCTGATGACACGAACCTGTTTGGATGCTTGAAAAGCATCCTGTCTATGATCACAGAAAGGAGGAACTCACTAAGTGTTGAACTAGACAGTGAGCATTTAGTAGCACAAAAGTGATTTTATCAATACCACATAGGATTGCAGTGGAGTAACAGAGTAGGGAAGACGAGCAGTGGACTGCAATATCTGTGGACTTCAGCAGAGACTCCAGTTAATTAACAGTTAATATTCAGGAGAATTGTAAACTGCTGGCAAGCACTTGGTTGCACTGGAACAAAAATTATTGCTCACTCAAAGTTTTGTAATCTTTACCTGCTAAACCTGCTATCTTGTGAGTATTAAACACGGCAAAAATTGTCTTCTGGAACATGCAGTATTAGTCTGTGTGAACCTTTTCCTATGCTTGATGGTCACTTTGTAACATTCATTTATGCTACACAAGGAGAAGATAACCTATTTTTAAAAATATAGCCTCTTTATAACACAGCCTCTGTCTGAAGCTGAACATGCTTAACTTTTAAACACCTTTAATAATTATAACATGGAAAGCACCATCCTTTAAAAATTAGGAAGTTATAGATACAGCAAGTGGCTGTCTCTGTGAGTTCCCTCAACTACATGTTCTCAGATATCTTCTAAAAAATCCAGCCTTATGAGGACATGAATAAGCCTGCACTGAGACGGGTGCAGTCTGTTCCTGGAATTCCTCCTCAGTATTATCGCATCTTTTTTTTACATGTCATGCTGCTGGGTAGAGAACAGGTGATGATGTATTTTAAGCTCTTCATTGTGGCATGGAAAAACTGTGGTCAAGTACCACTGAACAGAGACTACCTACAATATGAAGGTAAGTTGCTGAACATAGGATTTGCATCCTCATTTTTGTAGTACAGCTGCTACAAGTGGTTGATCTATGCTTGGCAAAGCAGTTTGATCCAGTATCATGTCAATGTCCCCAGCTGATTTCCCATGGCTTAGTAGTAGTAGTAAATATTTTCATGCTAAATCATAGTGTATGAATATCACCTCCAGAAATGAACAAGAATTTTGGTATACTCCTCTGGTTATCCAACTGCACATATGAGGGTAATCTTTGGTTTGGCAAAGAGGGTGGGGATCTGCTATGCCTGTACTTGAGCAGGGCTCATGAGAACTGGAAGCAGGGAGAAAATTGCATGGCTATAACGTTCTGCAAAACAGAAAATGTACAGATATTAAGGAGGCAGAAGGACCAGAATGCAGAGATACAGGTAACTGTAAACAGAAGTTCCCTAATCATGTATTTATAGACCAGTCCAGGTATTCCCTGCAAATTACATCCAAGCTTCAAAACAAATGCAATTCCTCGTGCTTTCAGGAGAGTGGGTCTGCTCAGACTTAGTTCATATGACTGGCATGTATAAAGGTAGAGGGTATGAGAGTATGGATACCTACATATGTGTAGACAGATCCTCAGTTCATACACCAAATTTTATGCCAGAAACCACTGATGTCTAGAATAAAAATGAAGGAAACTGGCAGGACATCATGGATTCCAAGATATTTATAAACTTGGAAAGCTTTAACAATGTAAAGCTGTGTTAAGATGGAGCCAACTACTGAGAATGTTGGCAGCCTGGAAGCTAAAACGCTCTGTATGTTCATCTATAGTTATGTTTGAGCATGTTTCAGCATATTTGTGCCGTTCTTGTAATATACTGAAACTCAAAGTATCTCTCTCAACCTGTCAAGAGCCAAGACCATTGTTGCCTTTTGCTATTAAATTTCTGGTTTTCCCTTTCACTATCTCATGCCCAGACTCTTAATTAGTGCTGTGTTTGTATAGAAATTGAAATTACCTAAAAAATTGTGTGTTCACCAATGGAACATAATAGTGCTTTCACAACTTCTATAACACTTTTTCTTGATAAAGAGAAGAAAACCTCAAACTCTTAAATTAATGAAAATTCCTTAATGTCATTATCATAGCATTTAAACCAGCTTCTAAAAATAACATGCTAAAAAACAGCTGAGTAATTATGGAAGCCTGTCCGATAGACAGCATACAGGCACACACACTTGGGATCTTCCATGTGGTGACAAAACAGCTGAAGTAGCTGGGAAGGCTTTAGGTTTGCATCTAAAGTGATGTTGCCCACGGCTAGAACACAGTGTATATGCTCAGACATGCAACTTTCATTCGAAACAGAATGTGTGTAAAGAATTAAGGCACCAAGAGACATTAAAAAAAAATTTAAAATATTTAGTTGCCTAATTGCCAATGCTAGTCCAAGTAATAAACAAAATGTGTTAATACACTAATTTATAGAGAGCAATTATATATGATTAATAACACATCCAATGGAATTATTCATATCACTGGAATGTTAAAATCACTGGCTATGAGCTGTTAGCAAAGTGAGGGATACTACAGGAAAAGCAGTGGATGAGGTATACAAAAGATACCATTATCTGGTCTAAAACTATTGACAAAGTAAAAAAAAAAAAAAAAAATTGCAATGCCTATTGATTAACATATTAAATGATAAATCTTGAGATGGAGTAGTGGTGCAGAAGTTAGCAGCAGGCTACCAGATTGAATTTAGGAAGAGGATGAACAACTCTTTAAAAATCTATCTGAGATGGCCAGATAGAAAACTTACATTGTGAGGATGTTAATCAGGAGTAATGTGCAGGAAATTTTACCCACTGGAAGATCCTTGGAATCTCTGAAAACTCTGGACAACCTTCTAATAGAAGTATTTAAAGAAATTCAAAAAAGTTCAAGAAGTAACTTTGATCTTATGGATAAAGAATTATTTACCAACAGTTATCAAGGTATTAGTGGGCACAGTATAACTTTCTATTTATGTGCAAACAAGCTACAGTTTCATTATGTAGTCAAACAGCCAGAGGCATTTCAGGAGTGATATATCAGGTTACGTTTCTCTTTCCATCTTGTCTTGTCTCTGAGCTAGGGGCTCACAGCTCTTGCTGGTTTCAGTTAACAGTGGGAGCTATGAACCAGGAAAGTACCTTTCTCCAGATCTCATGGCTCATCGTTTATGGCACTGGACCAACCCTGCTGTGTGACACTCTAAACCTCTCCATTTATCACCCACTGAGGGTGGTTGACCCCTGGGGCAGGAGACGCACACACGTATACAGCTTTGAACAGATTTGAGAGGAATAGAGTGTTTAAAGATATATACCTATGATAAGTGGAACCTCTAAAAATAATTTGTGGATTGCTGAAAAGGGAAGGAAGGAAGGAAGTAAG
>VYXD01011724.1:166021-185743 GCA_013397195.1 Hylia prasina
AAGGAAAGGAAGGAAGGGAAGGAAGGGAAGGAAGGAAAGGAGGAAAGGAGGAAAGGAGGAAAGGAGGAAAGGAGGAAAGGAGGAAGGTTCTTAGCCATAGAACAAAGCAGAAACTTAGCTTCAAAACTGAGAACAGTCTCTTATCAGGAGTTAAAGATTTTTAAATAATTAAATACAGAGGGGAAGTGAGACATTGATTATAGTGGATAAAAATCAACAACAGCAGAATGCTGAAATATCTAAAAACTCTATGTCCAATGGTGTTCATAAAAATATTACTGCTGGTTTTGTAGTATAGGAGAAAAAATAGTACCTAGTGATGACAGATGCCTACTATGCAACAAATGTAAAATTATGAGTCTGAAGAAGAGGAAGAAGAATTCAACAAATATTTATTTTCTGGAAAGACTGTACTTTTGCATTTCATAGAAAAGAAAAAAAAATCCATTAATAACAATAGAGAGGACACTGTCCAAGACATTGTCTAAGAAACTCCACGAGATAGTAGTGTTGGCATTTAACAAACCATGGAAAAATTAATATTTTGCCAACATCTTAAAAAGAAAAGTCTACATGGCTCTGGCTGACACTGCTGACATGAATCCTGAATTAAGAAATGGTAACATTTATAACATGATATAACCAGTGAAGAATTGAAGGTGATAGCATAATGTGGAGGAATGTGGTTGTGTGGAAAACACTCCATCTTCATCTGGTTTGTTGATAGTATTAGAGGTTTGATTGTTAAGTATATCTGCATCTGTTGTAGCCAGAATAAAAATCAATCTCTTTAGTTAGTGAAGATAAAATATAACAGATTACTAGATTATAGTCTTCAAGCAACAACATGAAGAAAATATTCCTAATAATAGAAAATATTCTAGTCAGACACAGAAAGGCATGCTGGGAGTAGTTTGAAGATTTTGTTATATAAATTTTGATTAGAAATATATATTAAAAACGATGTTTATTTAGCTGTGGAGCTATCTATTTGCAATCTTCAAAACAAAAGGGGGCATTTCACAAATGCAGAGTATCTTAAAACTCAACAGAGTCTAGTGTAAAAGTTAGGTGGCACTTTTGTTGATTGTCATGTCATCTGGCCTTAAAATCTGCAAAGCTATCTGTTTAAACAAAAAGAATTTTTCCATTGACTTCAGTAGGAATAATTCTTTTATATGAATAACCTCATATAACTGAGGATAATAATTTAGCATTATTCAATATAGAGCTAATGGCCAAATATTGAGCTTTTTGGATTTTGAAACCCATTTATAGACTTCAAAAATTAAATTTTGTCCATAATTAAGGCTCCTTATTTTTATTTACAAGCTACTGACTTCTGAGCAGCAGGACCTATTAGTAGAAGTAAAAATATCTTTTAAAGGTAGAGAAAAAGGCAGCCTCAGTGCACAAGAAATTTAATACCACTCTGAACAGAACACAGGAAAATATACAACCAAGTATAATCCTGTTCCAGCATCAGGGAATGGGCAATATATCTACTAAACAAGGGGCCAAGGTGTCTGCATTGATGCAGATAAACCCTGGTATCTCACACTCGTGACTTGCCTGTATTACCG
The DNA here is from genome assembly GCA_013397195.1 of Hylia prasina. Lineage (NCBI taxonomy): Eukaryota > Metazoa > Chordata > Aves > Passeriformes > Sylviidae > Hylia > Hylia prasina. Next base: position 167,605 of record VYXD01011724.1, read on the forward strand.
TCCTATAATAGTCATGCATCACAGCCTAGATGCATGAAGATAGGCCAGAAGATCTAATCAATGAAATGGACTCAAAATATTTACTTCAACGTATAGTCTCACTGAATTTTCCCAAATTCAACCGAGTTGAGAAGAATTCTAACTTCAATAGTAGCATAACTTCAGAATTCAGTGTTGACACAGGGTCATCAGTTGGGTTATAAGGGCATTCTTATCAAACACAGGAACAAACCTTTTATTCTTCTCTTCATCCTATTGTCAGACTCAGAAAATAATTTATGTATTTTTGTAGTGCATGAAAAAGTAAGAGCCAACTTTAACTAACATTTTATCCTGACTTTCTTTTAATAATAGTTATGGAAGTAGTAGTTGCTCTGTGCTAAATTACAGACCACAGTTTGAATGAAATCTCTCTACCTAGGGATTCTTCCCACCTCTTCATATATTTGCATTTATCTTCCAAATCTATTTTAATGAGCTCTATATAAAAATGAGAGCTCATACTTCTCGAGCCTGATGAACAGGTAATTACTGTTTTGATTCCCATGAGAGGTCTTTGAAAACCCATCTTGTCATGGAAGTTAAGGGCATAATGTTTTAATTGTAGGTAGGAGAGTGGGGATAGTGCTTAAGCTGAATATTCTACCGTGTAACCATCGTCCAAAATATCTTTACACAAATGACCTATCAATTGTGATTCAGTTTTCACCTGTATGCTAAAGTGAGGCTAGATTTTTCTGCCAGAGAGTCTTGATTATTCTCTTTCTCTGCTAAACTAAAAGCTGGTTTTAATATTTCTCTGTTTCATGAGTTTTGAATCAGATAGAAAGTAGTATGCTCTATTGATGAAAGTTTAGCTCCATTCTTAATTTATTATCTGATGGCAATTAAAAGGAACACCTAAATTAATAAAGGTAGGAGAAAATTATCTTCATCAACCTATTTTTTTGGTGTTGATGAACTGCATTCAGGTAAAAATTTAATTCCTTCCTGTTCAAATATGCCATGGGATTCTCATGTCGCTGGATATTGATTCAAAGATAACAGTTCCAAAAACTTTCCCCACACACCAGCTATTAGACAGCTAATGTCTTGGCATACCCAAGGGTAATGGGGGCAAAAAATCTGCCTGTCCTGAGGCACAGTGTCCCCGGGATCAGTGGTGCAATGGGAAAATTCTGTATACCAACAGTAAGAGCAGTGGAGAAAAGTCCAAGTTTTCCACAGCAAACAGAGCTTACCAGAATTGTTTCAATTCTATTTTTCCACAGAAAAAAATTAAAAAGCTAAAAAGCATTTTCAAATCAGTGTTAGGCAAAAACTAGGAAGGGAAACCTGGCCAAAGCAGGGATTTGGATGCCCAACCTGGAAGGAGAGAAGCTTCCAGCAGAGACATGCATGTGACCTACCTCCCAGAAGAGCTGCTAGAAGTGGAGACTCCTACAGTTAATTTCTTAGCTATCCGTTCTGGAATTGATTAACACCCCGTTTTCTGAACTCACATGGTATCATCCTTAGCTTTTGCCAGATTAAAATAAATAAAACTAATTAAGAATTCATGTCAAGTTCATGACACTTGCTTAAGCAACAAAATGAAAAAGACTATTCTATTTAACCCTTTATAAAGGATAAAATAGTTGATCTTTATTTAATATTCAAAATGTATCTACTTTTACTTTTGAGGTAAATAATTTTTCTTTAAAGGGAAGTGAAACAAAATTTTTTTCTTAGATTAATAGCAACCTTTTGGTTGATCCAAAATGAATGTTTTTCAGTCCACATTTTAGAAAGGAAAGAAGTAGTAATTTAAGTTGAAGTTGATCCAGAAGGTATATTTCTTCAATCTTTTTCTAGCATGAAGCTGAAAAAAGTAATTTCACTTGTTCAGTTCTTGTACAGAGGTAAAAATGAAGCCTGCAGAAGAGGGAGGTGCTCAGCATCCTTGAATATCAGGACATTAAAATAATGATTTTACTCTACTGATCTTAAGGAGAAAGGAAATTGTGCAATAAATACATTTAGAGATGATACCAAAATAGGAAGGACTGGAAATAGTAAACATCAGAGAAGCTTAGAAAGCATTAAAATGAATACAATTTAATGTGGGCAAATGTAAAATAATGTACATGGAGAAAAATACTATCTGGCATAAAATCAAAGGAACATTCTATAGGAAGAACAGTAATGTGAAAAAGATTTGGGGTGAGAGATACCATATTGGACATGAGGTTTCAATTTAACAATGTAGCAGACCTATTCATGAAAACAAAGATATATGAATTTAGATTTTGATTAGCTTGTTGCTAATGGTTGATGGGGTGTTCTTATCATTAACCAAATTCTGTGCTACTTGGAGAAGTCAATCTATTCAGAATAGCCTTCAAAAATTTTTTGTTTTATATTACTTTTTTGTAAATAAATTTGCTATCATGTTCAGTATGCACAGCACGTGTCTCAGAGACACTCCAGGAAATGATGACAGAAACAAGTATTACAAGGTGTGATCTATTTTGTGAGAGGCTAAGGGTACTTCATGGTTAGAGCTTAAGGAAAAGAAGCTATGATAACAGTCTGTAAACATTTAAATGGCAATAGTCCAAAATGAAGGAAAGATGATTAACTGAGTTTGGAAATGGCATGTTAAGGAACAATAACTTGAAAGAGGAGAAAAATGTGTATATAAAAATTAAAAACAAAATGTAAGTTACAAGGTCAATGAGATGAAGGGAAAATTTACCCTAGAGGTAGTTAGTGCATCATATCTACATGTGCTTCAAAGGAGATTTGATAAAACCTCAAAGGCTTTTACAGAAGACAAACTTTCCATGTAGGGCATTGGACTATTAGCCCCAAAAGAGGATATTTTTCACTTGTTCCAGACTTGAAGTGGTTTGTGTTTTGCTGTGCTCCTTTTAAAATTTCTAAATTTCAGATTCCTTTCTGTATTCACAAACCAGAAAATGGGTATGCTTTTGCTTTGTTAATATTTTTCCAGTTCAGGATGGTACGGCTTGACCTGGAAAAACGGAAGGGCTGGCAGGCGCTGTTGGGTTTATCTGGTTTGGCATTTCTGCTGGGATCTTCTGCTACATCCTTGACCAAGCACAACAGGCAAGCTCTGAAACCCCCAAGTCCAAGACTTGACAGTTTCAGAACCTGGATGGTTTTGTTGATAGGTGTTTCAGTTAATGAATCACTCTGCACCAAGAAAAACTTTCAGAGCTTCTTCAGATGCAAGAATGCAGCTCAGAACAAGTTAGCTTTCATTTCACAGGTTCAAGGGGTTTTCTGCAACAGTACATACTTTTTATTTCCAAATGAATGTGGAGTTTCTGAAGAACTCCATGGATGGCAGTCAAGGATAAAGATTAAAAATAATAATAAAAAAAGAAAAGGTAAGAAAAATATTTTAGGTTTCTTCCCCATCATACCCATGCTCAATCCTAGCCTTGCCTGCAGGGATTTTAAGATAGAAATCACATGGCTAACATTAAAATCTTGTTAAAGGATTAGGGGCCACGTCCTGAGCCAGGGTAAATTGAATACAGCTCCATTGACTTCAGCACAGCTTTACCCTTTCACAGCACTTGAAGATCTGACCATAAAAATGTCTTGGGCTGGTTTATTACAAGAATAGATAGGCATGTTCACATTTGATTTATGGCTCCAAGTTTTCTTGACCTGTTATAGTTGTCCAGTTCTTGGTAAAACTGAAATAAAAAATGACATGCAAAGTCTGATGCCTGAAAGGTCCTTGCAAGATAGGAAATTCAAGAAGGAAACTTGCCAAAGTTATGTTGCCTCACTTTCATGCATTATGCCACATATTTTAATTGCATCTGCATACACTTCTTTTATAAAACTATTGCCCCATTTTGTGTATTGGATGGAATGAGGATCCTGTTCTATATTTCCTTTTATCTTTTCCACTCCATGTGTGGGTCCCTGCCTAATTTATAATATTGCCATCCAAACCTTACATAAAATACACAAATTATTCATGTCTTTGTGAGCTTTTCCATAGTGTCTCATTAATTATTTTTATTGAGTCTTATGCGAAAAATATTATAATTCCCTTTCCACAGATGAGAGAACTAAAAGGAAAGGAGCATGGCCTGTTTTGGGCCACAAAGCAGATCCATGCAGGTCCAGAGCTCCTGGCTCCTAGCTTGTATCTATTTATTCCAAAAGATGAGGGCTAAACATATTCACAGCTTCCAGTGCATGCACTGACACTTATGATAGCTATTCCAGAAGTCAAGACAAAAGTATTGCAATGGAAGCATTCAGCTAATGACAAACACAGTGGTCACCTGTAAAAATATTATCTTAATTCTACTTACAGAATATCTGGGATAGCAACAAATCTAAACCTTTCAGAATCTACAGCTTAACAACTTGATTGTACTTCCTATTTATGAAATCTCTTATTTTATACAACTTTTTTTCTCTTTACACAATATGTGGGGCTTCCAGCAACAGGTCTCTTTGTAACGTGAGGAATCTTTGACAAGTGCCTGGGCTTGTCATGTTCAAAGCCTGAAAATACTGTTAATTTTTTGTTGTTTTTCATGAATTTGTGTTTTAATTGCTTTAAATTAATTCTTGAATTTCTGAGTCTCTGGACTGTGCCACCATCTTGCAAAAGTATGAAATAATATGTAAACAACCTTGCTTATATACTGGAACCTGAGGTGCTTCTATACAAGCAAGTTCCATCCTACTTCATTAATAATATACAACAATAATATGCAGTGTAAGAGGAGAGATTCATGACAGATTATTTCACAGTCTATCACACACACACATCTCAAAGAAATAGTTGGTCTGTTTTTTTCAGTTAAGGATTGTATCTAACAACTTTTTTCTTTGTTTAAAATGTGTATTTATATAACCAAATTAAAGTATATGGAAATGTTATTTGTATGCCTTTTAATCTCAATATTTTATTTTTGTTATGATAATAGACAGTTATATAGTCACAGAATATATTAGTCTTCTGATAAACTCACTTAATATTGTCCATTATAAGGAATTGACACTTCTCCAAGGCAGAGACTGAAGAGTTTCCCTGCAAGAGTATCCAGAGGATTTGGGCACTCATTTGATCAATTGTGTTGGATCCACCAAGATCCTACTTTGTCTTAGCCTACTCAGAGCTTTCATAGTAGACTAGAAGAGACAGAGATCTATTTAAATCTAAAGTTGCTTCTTTTTGTCACCTTAGAATATGATCTCTCCTGTGTTAGAAATATGAGAGTGCTGAACATCATGAGAAAGACTGTGTTTACAGCACTTTTCTCTGGAACTAGAACTGAAAATGTCACGAGATCTGAGAAGAAGCATGTGCTTCTTCTCAGGAAATTTTCAGTCCAAAGGTGAAGATTAAAGAGCTTCAGGACTTCTGAAAAGCTTCTGGGTAAGCAGATGAACTTTGAATATGTACTTGTATTCCACATCTTGCAAGGTTAAAGCCGGAGGACTGGAAATCTTTGGTCACACTGATCTCACCAGCACAAGAAGATGAATCTCAAGTACATAGGAGATTTAGTTGTTGTATGGCCATGCAGTTTCTCCAAATGTTGTATTGCAACAATGAACCTCTCTAGGTGTTGGATTATCAACATGGATATTCAGGAGATTTCTAGACAGCTCTGCTTAGACAGGAATCTTTTCATCTGCCAATTCAGATTTTTTTTAATTTTTTTTTTTAACCCTAAACCTTTTGAAAATTTGGCCACATGAGACACAAAATATGTTGTACCCCTCCAGTAGAGTAAAGGATGCACAGCAGCCACTATAGAAGCAGAGGCACTAGACAGATGGATGGACACATGTACTCTTATAAATACTTGCTAGCATAGCTCTGTTAATCTAAAGGTCAGAAAGCAAAGAGCAATGCAGAACATCAACTTGGTTGGGGATACTCCTCCCCAGAGGACATGTTTTTCAAGACTTTCTGAATTCAGGTTGGCAGCTTATGAAAGATGTAATCTCGCTCCCACGTCTCATGCAAAACCACAGGAAATAATATTCGTGTTCCTCACGCCAGAAGTCAAGACACACATAATCAAGTGTCATATAGTCATTTACTATAAAGCGTAGTCAGGAGTCTTTGGCTTGTTTTCTGTGGTCAAACAGTATGTGTGAACATACTGTGTGACCACAGAAAAGCCTATAAACTTTTTTTTTTCACTTGTAAAAATTATTTCTCATTGTCACCATCACAGAGGTGTTTTCATGATTCACCCGTCAAGTAGCTGCTTTTCTGAGAGCATTCTCCTTTCTGATGGCTAGCAATTGTACACTGTAATCCTTCTGCATAGGTGCTTAATGTCAAAATGGGATAGTATTGTACTGTACTGTACTGAAACTACTGTAGGACTGTTTCCCCTCTTATAATCTACTTCTCTCTTTTTTTTTTGGGGGGGGGGGAACGACACCAATTTACACTTCCTTTACTCGAATATAAATGCACCAAAATGTAAAAGTAGAGTCTGATCAGAATTCTCCACTGGGCAATTTACATTCTCACTTTTGCAACTGCTATATTTAGCAATAGTTATAGAAAATAAGAAAAGTGAAATTTCTGAACAAAAATGATTGAAGCTTGATTACAGCAAAAAGCTACATTATTGTGTAGGGCTGATTTTTTAGACTATGTACCCCTTTCAAATTCTAAAAATGAATGTCTATTTTAGACATTTGCAAGGCATTTGCCAAGCACTTCTTAGAAGATGATATTGAAATTTGATTTTAAATTTTTGAAAAGCTTAGTTTAGGTCAAAAATGGGAGCTTATCTGAAGAGATTAGCCTCTGCTCACTGGAACAAATCTCAAATCATGCAGACAACAGGAATTTATTTCTGGCAATTTCCACAAATGTGAACTTAGATAAGACAGGTTATTGTAAAGTGTTAATTATATGACACTGGCAAAGCCTAAGGTTCAGTTTAGTTGACTAAACCCATTACATGGCGATTTTGTATATTGCTTGTCCAGAGAACACCAGTTCTAACAGCCAATACTAATGCTAAAAAATCAGTGGTGTTGTCTTAGCACCAATTATTTTCGGTGTCGTCTTAATCTCAGTTTTGTATCCACAAATCAAAAAGCTTGATATACTTCCAAGAATAAAGGTGAAAGGTTCTACACATTCAGATCATGTTTTTTCTTCATATCAATCCCTTTTTTTGCATTATCCTTCTTTCTTAGGATTCTGTATGAACACACTGGAAATCTTGAGGGCTCCTAAAGAGAAAATGTAGAGAGGAATCTCTTGGAAGGGACAAAACATGAGACGTGCTTTCCTCTGATTCATCCATATCTATTGTGGAAAACCTTAATCCCAGGAGATAGCCAGGGGCTAGAGAAGCTTGAGAATGAATATGGATGTAGCAAAGGATGCCAAAGGATGGGGTGAGGTGCCAACAACTTGGAGCACTAGTGAACACAAGCGATCTATCTCCTGGTTTTGAACCCTGGAATCCAGCATGTCTGAGACATTTCTCCAGTCTATTCTGCCAGAGAGCAAGAAAAAGATAAGACTCACCTGTGCTGGAACAGTTCAGGAGCCTTTTCTACATGGAAATCCTGTGGGAAATATTGTCCCTTTAGCCTCTTCCGTAGAGTTTTTACTGCTAGAGGGGACAATCAGGCCCAGACGTATTACATAGAGATTATCCACTTAATCTCATTTCAACAATTATTGGTATCTCTCCTCCTGCACTTATTCCAAACAGACAAATGTATCTTCCTTTGACTGCTGTGTAAAAGGATGTCCCTTTTCACTGCACTAATGCCTAACCTTCAGCCACCAAGTTTTCCTTATAAAAGAGAAGGGAAGTATATTTGATCCAGGAAATTGCAAATAAATTAAACTGCATTAGATAAAATTTTAAGTGGCTTCTAGCTATTGATTTACTTTCTGATCTGATTTTTCTGGCTCAGAAATTCATTTCCATGCTTGGGAATATTCATTTAAACCCTTGGGTTTGGTCTACAGTAGGGAAATTTCTCCCAAATTTTTAGTGGTTTTAGAAGTGATTTGCTGTTGCAATTTTAAAAGTGTTTGGAATTCTTGTTTAAGCTTCATTTAGTTAGTATCAACTAGGAACAGTCTGAATTTTTTGGTGCTTCATCTAAACAAGAACCTGAACTGGCTTTTAAACAAGAATTCAAGAGCCTATATTAAGAAGTAATGACTCTCTTGGGAGCTCTGAGTGGCACTGAATCTCTGCTTTCATAGCTTTCCACATTGCTCCCAGTGTTCCTGGGAATTTGATCATATTTCAGTGAAGAGGTGTTTCTCAAAGATGCTGCTCTTAGGCCCTAAACTCATGCAACATTTGATTGGAACAACTTGCAAGCATTTTAACACAGTGTAAGTATGAATTTGTGTCCAATAGACAGCTTCGACCACTAAGTAATGCCATGCATGGACTTTCAGACTTTCTAGGTAATAGTATTGACAGTAGTATGGTTCTGCATTAGGTCTTCAAGTAAATTTCTGTTAAATTATAACATCTGTTAACATGCAAGCAACCTGTAGCCATATTTCTTTTGGTGAATATTTTTATAATACATCAAGAGTAATTTTATAGCACCATGGATGACTGTGATCAAACAGCTGTTGCTCTCAACCTTCTATTGTACACTCAGCAAATTTGTGGTATTAAAAGCTTTTCTATAAAGAAAAAGAAAAATAACAAAGGAAAAAGAAAGAAAAAGTCTTCTGCACCTTCTGTATCATGAGAAGGACAGTTTTTCTTTAACTACCCTGAACACACTTAGGTAACTGCTTTTTAGTGGCTATAGATGCAAGGTTTCTGTTAAATAACAGCTGTATTTCCTGGAGGGGAGGTCCTTTTAATAGCAAAAAAAAAGTTTTTAGAGCAGGCATTTAGGCTCTGCTTTCTCCAGTAGATGTCACTTGCAGTACATAATAATTCATGTAAAGAAGTCAGAGTATATAGAAATGCATTGCTTCCCCTGAAATATGCAAGCTAAATTAAAAAGCCATTTTAGTGCCCTGTGTATGTAGTAAGTTTGGCATTTGGTTTATTTTAACAGATGGCATTGAAATAACAAAAGGTAAAGCATTTTTTTCCCAATTGATCAGTGGGGATTATGTCTCTTTCTCCTGTAATTTGAAATAACAGAAGGAGACAAATATACTTGCTGACACATGTGAGGTCTGGGTCACACATGATCTAATATTGTATTGACAAGTAGTTTTTGGCAATTGCTAGACTTACTCTAAAGAGAAAATGTATTATGTAAATTTTTTTTTACTTCAGAAGCATTAGCAATTTGAATTAAATTTAGGAGGGGAAACATAGAACACATCTATTCCAAAAGCAGAGATGTTTTCTTGTATAAACAAAGGAGAACTCGTGGATATATTACATATTTAAGGGAACATTTTACCTGATTTCTAATAATTTTTAAGCTATTTCTTTTATTATAACTATAGTGTAACAACATCTTCAGTCACATCGCTATGGACTTATTTACATGCAAAACCCACATTTTCAGGCCCTTGGGGCCTCAGGGATACACTGTGATCTCATAGTTGCTACTGACCGTAAATTATCCACAAACATTCACATTGTATTAACTTACATCATTTTCCTTGTCTCCAACTGGTGTGCCAGTCAAGACAGCATTGCAGAATTTTGGTGCTGGTTGTTCATTTGCTGGCTGATCACAGTGTTTGATGCCTCCTGTTTGTAGCCATCCATCCTCTGCTCACCTTAGCAGTTCTTCCTTTCAACAGCTATGAGATTGCTATATCACTGTATTCATTTCCATTCCACTCGCCATTGCATGAATGAGTTGGCCAGTTTTGAACTTTAGTCTTCTCCTGTTTTCTTCCTGGATTCTGATCAAAAGACCCACAGAAAACCCCAGCATAGATTGACTTAGAGAGAGGAATAAAAACTAGCTGTGCTATCTTCTCATCTTATTCCCATCTCATTCCCCCATTTCCCCCAGACAACCACATACAAATACAATTTTAAGAGTTTTCAGAAGGAATGCCAAGAAGGCAGGAACCACAAAGATTTGGACATGAGGCCCACTTTTACACCTTTGTTCTCTCCCAGCTGAATAAGTCAAAGGTGCATAAACCATGTCCTTCTCATGACAGGCTTTGAGGGCCCTACCTTGAGAGAGCAGTGGAGATCATTAAAGCTTTGTCCTTCACCCCCAAAGAAACCTGGTGTGCACTGTAAATGAAAGGAGTAACAGCCTAGAAATACAAGAGAAATAAATTTTTCACCAAAATGCAGCTGAAGGTGACTACTGCAAGGTAAACTTGAAACCAGCTGCAGCAAATTTGGTCTTACTGAGAGCTACCTGCTGTCTTGGTTTTTCTGCACAAGGTGAGAAAAGGAGGTGAGAGGCAAAGATAGACAGCCAAAGGCAATGATGCAAAAAAACTCTTAGAGAGCATCCAAAGGGGGGTAAAAAAGATGGTGAAGGGCCTTGAGGGGAAGCCATGTGAGGAGTGGCTGAGGTCACTTGGTCTGTTCAGCCTAGAGGAGACTTGAGGGGAGACCTTATTGCAGTTATGACTTCCTGTGAGGGGAAGAGGATGGCAGGCGCTGATCCTTCCTCTGTTGTCACCAGTGAAACTACCCAAAGGAATGTCAGGAGGCTGTATCAGGGGAGGTTTAGGTTGGATATTAGGAAAAGGTTGTTCACCCAGAGGTGGCTGGGCACTGGAAGAGGCTCCCCAGGGAAGTGGTAAAAGCACCAAGCTGACAGAGCTCAGGCATGTTTGGACAACACTCTAGGGCACACGGTGTGACTCTTGAGGATCCAGGAGCTGGACTCAATGATCCTGATGTGCCCCTTCAAAATCAGCTTATTCTCTGATTCTGAAAAAATGCAAGATCTCAAAAGGAGTATTTATACTCTTGAACCTGGGAAGAGGTGTACGGAAGTGTATAAATCTAGATCACATAGAAGGAGCCACGTCTCCCTTTATTTGATTTGATAATTCATAACAGAGGCATGGCATTGGCGTGGTCTGATATGTGCTGCTCTGCATTGCTTCAGGTCACATATAACATGCTAGGTCTGTAAATATTTATATCCCAAGTCACAGGCCAGAAATCAGTATCAGTAGACTTAAAGAAGAGCTTATAAATTACCAGTAGAGGTAATTGGTTGGAACGATATAAAAAACTCCACAAAGGGCAAACTAAAGAAATCTAGAAACAAACTAGAATGTAAAATATTGATTAATCAGGTTTCTGGGTACTGTAGAGACTCATGCTCTCTGGTTGTGATGATTTTAGCTCACTTTTTTTCCGTTTTCTTCAGGAAAAAGGAACTTGCCAGAAAATAAAAATAACCCAACCCTTTGAAACTTTCACCTGACACAGGCAGTTGGTATTCTGCTGAACTGAAGAACGGTCTGTAACACCATTGACCTATTTTCTTAACTAATGCAATATCTAGTTAAAGCTGGCTCTATCCAGGACAACCACATTTTTTTAAGCAGCATTCACATTACACAGTTATATGTGCAATGTAAGTCTGAAAAGGTTAAAAGAATTTTGGTATTTATTTCCTTTGCTTATAGGCACACACAAGTTCTTTTTGATGATAATTTTTAATTTAAAGAGATGATAATTTCTCATTTAAATGAAGATGTGCTTTACTAAAACCACACAAGGTTATAAATAGGCAAACAAAAGTTGTAGTGTCATGTAATGTAAAAATAGAGCTTTGAACAGGGCAGGGATTACAAAGTTAATGTATTGGACATATACTGGTACCTCACATGAGAGGATCTCATATTCTCTTACTAATTCCATGTCACAGAACCACAAAGAAATTTATTGTGAGCTTCCTTTTGTAGACATGGAGGGATACATATAATTCAACTCTGATAAACCAGGCCAGTCACAGTGAGAGAGCCAGAAGGAAATCTAAGGCTTGATTTCAAGATCTCTGCTAAGTACAAGAGGTAACTCTCACTCTTGCTAAGGTGAGATTAATTTGTCTCTGCACAGATTGAGAAAGTTGAAGGGAATGTTCCTGGAAAAGCAATCGAGTCTTTTACATTCCTGAGTGACTCTTTCTAACTTATCTATTGTTTATTCATGCTGAGGTATACACAGATTTAAAGAATTTATTGCAGAAAGCTCTCTGAATTCAAGCATGGCACATACAGGTATCTTTTGATATTGTGATGGCATGAGAGATACATTATCTTCTGACAAGCTCATGCAGGGGATTGGGCAGGACATAAGGTTATCCCTTTCCTAAGTTATTCGACATCTGTTTTTTTCCTTTTACAGTGTTTTGACAAGAGTTAATTGCCAGCTTCATTCAAGTGAGTGGACGGTTTTAAAGGCAGCACTGCAAGAAGTCATGTGCTACTTCTTATAGAACCAGAGTACCCTATGCCATTTCCAAATGGATATCCCTGCTTGATTTTGCTGTCAGTATTGGTAAATGTATATATTTAGCTTCACCTGACCCGGCAGAGCTTCATCTGTCATGCCAGAGAATAAGGATGGAACATGGGATGTAAAAGTCATTGAAGAAAGGGAATCAGTTAATATATTAGAGTGTGTTAAGTAATCAAAATATAAGCACTTAGGAAAAAACAAACACCCTGGAGTAATTTTAGATGGGCAGAATACTTCTGGCAGTTTTGCCTTTTGGTTCTGTATTCTTATCAACATTTTAAACCATTCAATTCCAAATATCTACAGAACTCACAAATAAGATAGGAGACCCAATACTTTGTTGATGCTTACAGCCAGAAAAATTAAGAAGTTCTGAGTTAAATGGCCATCCTCGAAGCAATCATTCTTTTAAATCCCTGTGCTCCAGCAATTTGCTCTGAGGCTTGCAACTTATCTGATTCCCACTTTTGAGAGCTAAATTCTCTGAAAGAAGTAGATAATCTCCACTGACTATGATTTTATGACAGGACTTTCATTAGCAAGTGATCCTTCTACTGAAGTCAAATGAAGTAATTATTCTATTTTGCAGTATTGTTGACAACTGAATTTTTTGTCATACTGAGCAACACAACACAGGAGATTGGATACTCAAAGGACTCTATAATTCTCCTGGGAGAAAAAGTGAAAAAATTGTATCTGGTCACTTTATACGCACCAGGCCTCCAAGTAAATGCTGAATTGCAAAAATATAATACATTCAAAAAGAATATTTATGTGTCCCTTTCTTACTACATGTGCAGTATTTTTCTTCTATGTCACAAAAACTGTAACCACAATTTACAAGTATATGCACAATCAAATTGCTATTGATTTAGAATGCCTTTCTTTGATGTCCCTTGCCTTAACCTCATTTATAAAGCTGTTTTGCATTATTTCAAACTGTCAATGATTTGTGACTCATGAATATTCAAATCTAATTTGCACTTACCTTTTTTGCATGCATGCTTACTTGTAATTTGTCTCATTTGCCCTTTGTTTTGTGTTTATTTTCAGGTTATTTAGTGAAGTAAACTCTGTTTTTAAAGTAATAGCATCAAGTTAACCACAAGTTGTGTAATTCTCACCTTACTAGAGTCTTATATCACTGCAACACCATTAACTTCCCTAGAGTTTCTCCTGCTTAAGTGAAGAGAAATAGATCCATGAGCTATTTTTGTTTTTTCTTTGTCTGTGTCTTCACATCAACACCATTTAGCATATTTTATTAGAATTGCAATGGCTTTATTTAGTATTTTATTCAGAAAGAAATACCAAGATCAACTGTCTCATCCTAGTATTTCAGATTTCAGGACAATTCAGATCTCCAAATCTGAGTGAAAATTAAATTGTTCCTCTGACTTAAAGCACTTTATTATCAGAGGAAAAAAAAAATCATTCTACTTATTTTTGTGGTAAATCCAGTAGAATAAATCTCCAACTTAAGAATACAGTACAATAATATACCCCTTCCCAGGAAAAACTCCACCTAACAAGTACAGTGGGTACAAAATCCCATTCTTTTCATGCTTATTGATCTAAAAAATTCTATTATACTGTTAGATGCACGAGGAAAGCTGGGCCAAGATATTTGTATGTTTTTTCCCACTTATGGAGGATTGTGTCATGAGAGCAGTGACTCTTCCAGTACTAAGAATCTTGCTAGATCTTCTTCAGTGAATCAAGTCTGGATGAAACAGCAAAAAGAAATTTGCTTTTGAATAAAAAATATGATCTTACTTGAGTATCAAAAGCCATTTGCCAGGGAAAGTGATCTGAAGTTAAACCAGGAGCAGAGGAAAGGCAGGCAATGAATGATTTTTCCATAATGTTTGAAAGCTGAAATCAACCTACAGTGGCAAAACTGGTTGTTTCTGGGTTCATGCTGCAACCCTAGTTGTAAAGCAGCCATAGAGGGTTCAGATGGTTCTTTTTTGATCGTGTTTGCGACCATATATATGTGATTATTGAAGCAAGTAGGATTTTTCTCTGAACAAATATTAGATGAATTAATTTCCTTTATGGACCAAATCATGCTTCTAATGGAAAGGAAGCAGCATTAGGCTGTCAATGAATACCTGCACAAAACACAGGTATGCAGACACAGACAGGGTGTTCTTGGGCACTTTTATTATTCATTTAGTCTCCTAAATAATTTTAAACAACCTTTTGAGAAATAGAGGAAGTACGATAGGTGATCAGTAACACATCAAGAGTAATGAAATTAGAAGCCCAAATGAACATACTGTGAATGACTGGAAACTGTTTGCCTAAGCTTTACTTGGTCAATGTTTTGAAGTAAAATGAAGCAAAAATTCTCTCATATTATATGAGGTTCCCAACTGGGAATAAGAGGTCTGAGCCCAGAAAATACAGCTGCATTCATCCAAGAGTTCAGTTCAAATGAATAGTTTCATCATCTCTTCCATAAAAGAGAAAAATATTTCAGATGTTTATTTTTAGCTTGGTACATGAATAATAGAAATAAAAGCATCTGAGTATTTAATGTGAAGCAATTCTTAAAAAAAAAGGTCAATATATGGGTTAATAACAACATATCAGTAGAGCTTTTTTTTTCTAATATCAATACCATGCTTTTAAATGACAAGTCTCAGCTGTTGTGAACACCAAGGTAGTCATGTGCCCTGAAACACCCAAGAAATAGTATTATCCAGTATGACACATGCCTAGATATGTCTTATTGTGATCATAATATAGCCTAAAGGTAAGAATACAGAACAATCACTTGTGTGTTATTTTTCCAATGCTGTTTATGTTTGTCTACATCAAAGAAAATCTTCTACTAGAGCTATTTATAACATTGATCAATAGAACTATTAGTGATGGTTTATAAATGCATGAGACAAGTTTTAAATTTAGCATGAACTTTAAAAATGCAATCTATTAGTACACTAACTTGATCATGTTTCATCACTGAAAAGCCAGTTCATCTTCAAAAATGCTTTCGAAAAAGCAGAATGTACCACTATGACATGAAAGATACTTAAAGTGTCAAACAAAAGCCCTTACTATGAATCACCAAAGTATGAACTAAAGGGTTGATGTTTTCTTGTACTGAGGGTTCATTGGAAGGGGGGTGACTGTCCACATTTACTATCATTATGACCTAGAAAGCTGGGTACTTCACACATGAAGATTTGGCATCCTGCGAAACTACTTTGTAGAATCCTGTTTTGTGTCCTCCATCCATGTTCTCCTTCAGTCAGTAAGAATCTGAGTCAGGTGTAGACTTGATACTGAAGACTGTTGACACCTTTAAGTTTTAGCTTTCATATTTTCCACATTCTGTACTCCATTAGTATATAACTGAACTTTATATAAAGTCTTAGCAAGTTCCCCTCACAGTTTAGTTAGATAAAACAATCCTTTTCCAGCCCGAGATCCAAGGACACCGTTACAACTTCAGGACTAAAAAATATAAACAACAGCAAATTGAGGAGAGCAATCTGGGAGGATGGAACTTCATAACCTGAAGCTGTAATTAAACAATTAACCCCAATATGTAAATGGACCAAAATTTATAAAACTGAAAACTCATGACCCGCGTCCATCTTGGGTGTAGCCACGGCCAGGCTCTTGTACTGTCCAAGGTGTATCCTTTGAAGGCCTTTTTAATAAATACCTATTTTATTCCTTTAACACTGTCTATCCTCTGTTCTAGGTAGCCTCCCAAGGCATCATTATCAGCACTGAAAACGTTGACAGAGATTCTCAGCACTGAGGTGTTTTTCTATGAACTTTTGGTACTCTTAATATGTATGGAATGATTGGCAGCCCTTCTTAAGGTGTACGGAATGATTGGCAGCCCTTCTGGTCAGTGAGAATTACAACTGGTGGCACGTGTGTCTAGTCTTTTAGAACTATTTGCTGTATAGTCACAGTGTAGGACAATTTCCTTTCTAATGTACTAACATTAAAGTCCATGGTGATTCAGCATAGATGACCTTTGCTTTTTGAGTTCTTGGCTAATGGTAATAGGAAAATCATGGTGAGCAGAAATATGTAAATGCAGTAAGATAGATGTGTATTTTAGACTCAGGGCCTACTATTTGGAATGAAGACAAGTTTCTGCCCTTTAACACCATTACCAAGAAGAATATCCCATCTAATTCACCATAAATAAAAATTCGTAGATCCTTTTATTCTAACATGGAAAACATGGTGATGTCTGAGAACTTGTTAAGTCTAGATGTTGTCCCTCTGCTTCCTCTTCATTCTCCTGTGGGGACCATTTTCTTCTGTGAGAATGGGATCTTCTCTGCAGTGTTGCTGTGTATCATCCTGCTCAACCTGACAAGGCTCAAATGAAAGAATAAGATTTTCAAAATTATGAGCAACAGAGAGAAAAAAATAAAATTAGAACAATCATGGAGGATTCACCTTAATAAAATAGTGTGTATTAAAGACTCTGTGTTCCCTAACTTACCTTATACCTGAGTTTCGTTGCCTTCTGTTAGTGAGGTAATTAATTTAGCAGGAGAGGTGAAAGGAGCTAGAGATGACAGCAGACATGGGTGAGAAAGAAGTCAAGTAAAGGTCTGTAATGGTGGGCAGTGGAAAAGTGTTTTCAACATGCATTTTGTAAATGTTAGAAGTGTAAAGGACTGACTACAGAGGAGTGTGAGATGTGGTACCTTTTCCACTATTTCATCCAGGGTTGTGTCTTGGTTCTTTAAAAAAGGAAGGGCAAAGTCTTGCAATCCAAGGCAACATGTCTAATCCTCTTGTGTAGCTTTGACCACTTACAGGGAAGGGTTAATCTAAAACCCCCTAAACTAAAATGCTTCCTGCTTGGGTGGAAAATATATATATACCTAAGGGTTTTCAAGAGAAATGTTGTACCCAAGAACTGTTTTGTGAGCTGGGAGTGCTGTACTGAACCTCTGGGGCAAATGTTTGCACTGAGTTGTTGAAAGACACTGAGACTGGCAACGCCACCCTGCCCTTGGCTAATGAGCCTTCCCCGAGAGAATATCAAGTGCAATTACCTTTCAGGGAATAACAACATACCAAAGAACCATGGACCCTGCAGAGAAAAATGAAACACGCATTCGTAGGTAGAACCTGCTATGAATCAGCATTAATTATCCAATAGAGGGAATGGGGTTGCAATAAGTCTCAGTTCCCAACTCACACCATAGATCACAGCAAACGTGAGCTACTTATAGAAAAAACATTTGCAAAGTTCGGCTTGCTCTAAGCCCCCTCCTTCCCGCGTACAGTCCTGCACTTGAGTTTTGCTTGGGGGCTGCACTTCTGGGACAAGTTTCCCGACCCACGGTTTGGAGGTGACTGAGAGGCAGCAACAGAGGGCTGCTAGCAGTGAGTGAGGCTCCCGAACGTCAGCAGTACAGCGAGGCTGAGGCAAGGATTCACTCGAGGTTTCACAGGTGCCGACGCGGCGGCGGACACCAGGCCTCCTCTCAGCAGCGCTCAGGGAGGTCGGACGGCCGCCTGCCTTTGGCTGCAGAGCCGGGAAAACCGTGCCTCCGCGGCTGGTTGTCCCAGCAAAGACCAAAAAGGGGGACCTGTCCCGAGAGACGGGCTTTTTGCTGCGCACATTCCTAAGAAGGAGGCCAAGGGAGAAGGCGGGAAGGCCGCATATTTCGGGTTGAACTAGTGGGAAAACAGGCGGAATTGCCAGCGCTACGGCG
>VYXD01011734.1:0-197398 GCA_013397195.1 Hylia prasina
AACCTATTTGATTCTGTGATTAAAGATAAAAAAAGTAGCAGTAAATTTTTTCCCTAAGCACCAGGAACCTGACAGAGTCTTCATGCCTGTTAGGTAAGGTGTGAAAGGAACTCAGGGAAGATGTAATGAATAAACTAAACCCCATGTTTATCTGAGAGGAGCTCAGGGAGGTTTTCATGCTGAAATTTTGGTTTTTGGGTAGAAGTGTTGGAAGAGATGTTTGCAGTTGAAGCCAGAGTAGCAGGGAAAAAGAAATAAATTGAGTAGTAGGAAACTGGTAAGATTGGATGGTGATTATTCAGGAATTACACAGGGATTCCGGCGTGAAGCATCTGGACTGTGTAATCACATGCCACAGGAGGTGCTGGAGGACTGGGGAGTACCCCCTCTAGCCAAAACCTGAGCAGCTTCAAAAGAAGTCCCTAAGGTTGGTATGCATGTTTATCAAATCAGTGGGAAGAATAACAAACACAAGAGGAAGTGGAATAGGAATAGATAGGATGCACTTGACAACCATCGGCTTTATTTTCTGTGGAGGGATGTGGTGCCTCAGAAATCTGTGGGACTCTTTGGAGGAGCAAAATGACTTCATCTACGAAGGCAAACCAGGCCAATGAAAACAGAATCATAGAATACTCTGAGCTGGAAGGGACACGTCTCTATCATCACATCCAATTCCTGGCCCTGGAAAGGACAGTCCAAGAATCCCACCATTGCCTTAGAGCATTGTCCAAACACTTCTTGAACTGCGTCAGGCTTGGTGCTGTGAGCACTGCCATTGGGAGCCTGTTCCACTGCCCAACCACCCTATGGCTGAAGAACCTTTTCCTAGCATCCAGCCTAAACCTCCCATGATGCAGCTGCCTGCCATTCCCTCAGGTTCTATCACTGGTCACAAGAGAAAGAAAGATTGGTGCCTGCCCCTTGGCCTCCCCTCGTGATGATGTTGCAGACTGCAATGAGGTCTCCCCTCAGTCTCTTCTCCGGGCTGAGCAAGCCCTGTGACTTCAGTTGCTCTCATATGACTTTCCCTCTAGACCTTTGCCATATTTGTAGCTCTCCTTTGGACACTTTCTAATACCTTTATATCTTTTTTATATTGTGGTATCCAAAACTGCATACAGGACTCAAGATGAGGCCATACCAGTGCAGAGCAGAGCAGGACAATCACCTCCCTTGACGAGGTCGTGATGCTTGTAGTGCACCAGGCATGGTTGGCCCTCCTGGTTTAGGCAAGAATCTCCATTAAAGGTTTTTAGAAGATTCAGCAGTCATGTTTTATTGGGCCACTCAAGATTTGAGCCCCTCAGGATTTGACTCAAACTGCAAATTGTTTTAGTTGTTAATCAGTAGCTATAACTAGACAGTTATGATTAAGCAATTGCATTGTGAATGTTGCATGCTTGATCTGTTGTTTTAAGGAATAGGGAAGACAATCCCAAGATGAATGAGCTGTCTGGATGACAGCCACCAGGAGTGAAGTCAGCAGAACTGAGCAGTAACTGAGGGAAAGGTAAGTCCAGCAGTAGGAGATCATGACCATCAACTCATTGACCACCTACTCTAAACAGACTCCCAGCTCAAATGGAGGAAAGAACTGAGCATGTGGACTAATTACCATGAGAAACGAGAGTTATAACTAGCATGTAGGCGGTTTGAGTGCTAATTAATAAAAAAATGTTCAAGGCTGATGGCATTGTTGACTAAAACATATAAAGTTTTGATGACTGTGGAGCTAGTCTTTTGTGTCTTAGCACCAAGCTCCCTACTTTGCACAAACTCAAAACAAAAATTGGAATACTTCACCTCAGTGTGTGAATTGGTGGTGTGCACTGGTGAACAAGCTCAATGAGGTAAAGATAACAACCTTCAGTTGGGTGGATACTTGGTGGAAAGATAGGGTAGAAAAAGGTTAGGAACTGATTATCATATTTTTCAATGGATTGTGTAACAGGTAGGACTTAAAAGGAGTTTGTCTGAAGGTCAGCTCTGTTCACCATAGGCATAAATTGTCTGGAAAAAGGGGCGGACAGTGGAGTAGCAAAATTTGCTGTTCATACTGAGTTATTTAGATTTAACAAAAATTGTCAGGTTGCAGAAGGACCTCTTGAGGAATCAAGAGCAATAAAATAATGGACATGTTGACATGTGAGATAAAACTGCAGATTTAGATGGAATATAAAGCCTTGTGCTTCCAAAATCAGGCAATATTTAGTAGCCATTGGGAAGTGAATGGCACAATTCTTACTCTGTGTGATGGTGATATGCTCTTTGCTTGGATAGGGACTGCAGTTCCTATCTCTTAGAAAGGGTAGAGTAAATCTACAAAAGATGTAGAAAATGTGACAAAATTTTTCACAGATCTGAAATTCCTCCATATAGTAAAATAAAAGAGAAAGTAAAATGGAAGTTGGAAGACAAGCTAATGAGAAAAGTGGCTTGGGGAAATAATGACAACGGTTTGTGACTCCAAGTTGAATGGACAGTGGTTCCTCATTGTAATTTCTAATGCTAAATTTCTAATGCTAGATTTTCTAAAGGAAAACAAGCTAATAGGCAGCAGTTTCAAAACAAAAAGTAATTTAAGTAGTCTTAAACTTCATTAGAAATGTCACAGATTCATACAATTTCACAGGAATTTGCAAAAAGATAAGGCAGATTTATGAAAAGAAAATCTATCAGGGACTGTTAAATGTGAGAATACTCCATAAAGGCTCAGGTAGTCCTGGGAACTGTCGCTCTGCCAGAACTTGTACCAGGGAAGTAGCCCAGTGTGCTTGCCCTTTCCTGGGCACAACTGTCAGAGGCTGTCAAAGATAGAATGGGCTTTTGGCCTGATCTGATACAGTTTTCATGTTCCTATTTGTAACTAACATTGCTTTTTTTTCTGAGATTCACATCAAATCCTTCAGGTCATTTCTTATTCCAGAACTCAGTTTGTCTAATGTGCACTCAATATATAAAAGAACCACCTAGGTGCTGTTGATCAGAGTCCATTTTATTAAACTGTTTATGAAATTGATTTGTCAGTGGCATCCTTGCTCATGTGTGATATTAAAATAATGAATGTATATATTTTATTTGATATGAATTGGTAAGTTACTGTAGTGAAGTCACAAAAAGCTCTTTCACTTTGTAGAAGAGACACTTTGCCCTGGTCTGCGGGCAAAGGGAAACTTGAAGTAGGAAAATGTCATTATTCCACGTCTCCTTGGAAAAAAATGAACTTGACATTGTGTTTTTTGATTGTCTCGTGCCCTGTTGTATGAGTATGTGCAGACCTTGTGCCTTTGAGTTATGTTTCTATCATAAATGGCAGCAATAACATTTTAGTAGGTATTTCTGTATTATAAGACTAAAAAAGACAACTGCAAGGTTTTGGAATCGGAAGTTGGTTGGAGCTTTTATATTTTATGTATCATATATATATATATATATATATATAGTATTGCTCTCATGTGCTTCTTTTTTTTAAATATATAAAGACACAGTACATCAAACACAAAACTTTGAGCTTGTGAATGACCTAAAATAGAGCAATGGTCCCAGAGTTTCTGGACAAGCATAAGCTTGCTTAAACAAACAGCATCCTGGAAAACAGTGATCTAAAAGTGGTTCACGTGCATAAAATTTTTTCTAGATCAGGGTGGAATACAATAAATACATTTAAAGACTCGTTTAATTCAGGCATAGGGAGAAAAATTATGAAAGCTTGGGGTAGTGCTTTAGAAGGTCAGATTTTCATGAGTATTTGGCATTACTTCCCTGATTATATTTTCACTGCTGCATGAAACAGGACCAGTGGGTGTCCTTCAGTGCTGAACCACTGGTTGCTCAGATCGGTCAGGCATTACACTGTTCTGGGCCTGTGAACACTCTGATGAACAGTCCTGGGTGCATTCCAGGGCGTGGACTTGCACCAGAAGCCATGCTCAGTAGTCAGGATGAAAAAGCCTCCACCAAACATGATGTTCTCCACCTCATGTGGTCTTCCAGAGCTGTCCTAGCAGCCTTTGCACTCTCACCCAGCCCGTACCATCACACTGCATCTGCCCATGTTTTGTGAAATAGAGAAGTCACTCTGGAGGGCTGCAGTACAGTCTTTGTATTTTTTCAGGCACTAATGAATGAAAAAAACCCTACACAATATGACAATTTTTGTCTAATGACCGCAGTGGTACCACCCGGCTCCAAAAGGAGAACTGTGCCAAGTACTAACAAGCGTAGATGTGGCCAGGCTGCGCCCCTTGGCTGGCTAAGGGTCTCTGCTGCTACTTCATTTAATAGCAGGGATATTGCTTCTGACAAGGCCCAAGTAGGAACATTTTATATAGCCAGGTACCAGGAAGGCCTTGAAGAATATTGGTGCTGAAACATATAAGCCTGGAATACTTATGTTGGCATCAAATGAGAGGCACAATGGCATTCAAGCAGATTTGAGATGTTAGTTGGTAGTATCTCTAAGCACCAAATAAATCTGCAGGAGATAGGTTCTTCTGGCCAGAGCCCTGGAGGCCAGCTGCTGCAGACTTGTAGTAATATAAATAACACAATAATTGCTGTGACCTATATAGTTAAGGCTATTTCATAGTTCAGTTTAAAATGCTTAATCCAAAGAAAGCACCATTAATGTCCAATCAAAATAGAAAATGCCCTTTACATGTCAACAGTTACAGGATAGCAAATCCCGTCAAGGAACAGATGGAAGTGTCTTTGTTAGTGTTGCCTCACAGATGAGTGGAAATTAGTTATAAGGCAACAGAGGCAGAAAAAAGTGCATGTATGTGGAAAGTAACATACAGAATTCACTGAAACTGTATAAGCACAGGAAGAAAAGTTGCTGGTAAAACTTCCTGAAGAGACATTTGGTTCTTGAAAATGTGTAAAATGTGTTTGTAGCTGGCTGTTAATGCAGCTGTGTGTACTGGAACAACTCACACAGCAACTGCCTCATATTTAATAGCTGCAAACTGTAAATGAAATAAAACATTGAATTTCAAAAAAATAAATTCCGTTTATAAGTATATATGAGAAGTAGTCAAATAATTTGTGGGTTTTTCTCTTGCCTTCCCCTGTTGCTATCTAAAACTCACCATGAGAACTGTTAGCTGTGTCACAGCTGTATTTGGGTAAGAATCTTCATCAGAGATTTTCTGGTGTTCCAGAGGGTGCAGGCTTCAGCTCAGGTATAGAACTTAGTCTCTTGTAAAAAGTCAGTTCTAGCCCTGCCTTTTGCCTCAGCAACATGGATCACATTTTTGCTTAGCTTTTGCAGAATATTGAATTTTATTCTGAACTGTTATTTATGATTACTTGTATGTGCTCTCCCTTTAAGCAGTCATAGATCCATATGCTGAGTTAAAAGGTGACAATGAAATACAAACCACTAGAAAGTGGTGAACTTTCCAAACACCTTTCTACACTATTTCCTTCTTGTTAGTGATGAGACCAAGTACTTTGCCCTTCAGGTCAATATGCAACAAAAACCTGCTGTGGTAATGTTTTGGTTTTAGTCCCAATGCAGAGAGTAAATTAAAATTATTTCTGCTTCAGCCATTTTAAATTCATCAAATTGTTCTTTTTTACAACAGCTTTTGCATAAGTTTAGCTACATTAAATCCCCTAAAATGTCATGTGCATTTTGTCTGTGTCTTTGACAATAATGCAATATTCTTTATACTCTAAAATTGTATTTTTGGTGAAGTGAAATCTGTGACTAAATTTTAATTTAATGAGGTATAATAATTCTCATTTAATTTATGTCTATATTACATGAAAGAAAGTTTTAACATTTTAGAACCCTTGTTCTCCTTTCCCTGCCACCATTATATTGTTATGGTACTTTATAGGGCAGAGTAGGTGACTTTGGTTTTCTGTTCCTTGTTTAATTTTGGAAAGGGATGTAGTTCCAAAACAAACATGAAGTTTAGATATCAAATTATAGAGAGGTCAACCCATCTGCTCCTGAGTCTAGCACAAATGGTGAATGGAGTACATGGACAAGTGTAACTATGTAGTTATAATTTCACTCTGAAAGTTAAGCGTAGGAAAGACAAACCAGAATGTTATTTTTCTGCTTTTTCATCTGGGCTTTTAAACTACACTACTGATACACAGACTCACAGGAAGGATAACATAGGAAGGGACTCTGAAGATTTTCTAGATCAATTCCCCTGCTCAAAGCATGATCAGCTGCAGCAGGTTGCTCAGAGCTCTGTGACCATACAAGTTTGAATCTCCCCAGGGATAAAGACTTCACAAGTTTTCTGGGCAACGTCTTCCAGTGTTTGACCAGGCTCCCCATAAGAGAGATGGTTTGCAGTATGGTAAATTTTATTTCCTGTATTTCTGTTTGTGCCGACTTCTTGTCATGTCACTGGTTCACACTTCTTTACTTCCCTACATCAGGTATCTTTACTCCCCTAAACACTGATAGGAGCTCCCTGAGATTTCTCCAAGTTGAACAGTCTCAGCTCTCTGAGCCTCCTCTTGCTTCTATCCCTCAGTCATCTCTGTGGCCCTTTGCTAGACTTGCTCATGTCAGTCCATGTCTCTCTTGTATTGGGATCCCATGACTGGACACAGCACTCCAGAGGAGGCCTCACCACTGCTGAGTGGAAGACAAGGATCACTGCTGTCAGCCTCCTAGGAATGCTCCTCCTGCCACAGCCCCAGAATACTGTTGGCCGTCTTTGTTGCAAGGACTCACTGCTGGCTTACAGTAAAGCTTGTCCACCAGGACCTCCAGGTCCTTCTCTGCAGAGCTGTTTTCCAGCTAGTTGGTCCCCAGCCTGCTTGGCTGTGTGGGATTATTCCTTCTCGTGGTGCAGAGCTTCATACTTTCCTTTGTGGAACTGTGTGATGTTCCTCTGTAGCCATCTCTGCAAACCGCTGAGGTTACTCTGCGTGGCAGTACCTTCACCCCACTCCTCCCAGTTTTGCTGAGGGTCTGTTGTCCAGGTCATGAATGCAGAGGTTAGACTGTACTGGTCCCACTATCGACCCCTGGCCGTGCTGTTACTGAGTGGCCTTCAGCTGAGCTTGGGACCACTGATTACAGCCCTTTGAACCCAGCAGTTGTTGATATTTTGTCATGATTTCTGGCAGTTTCCCAATTTGCAGCACATCAGATTTTCTTACATTTTCTGTGAAAGCACCTATAATGGCTCATCCATTATTCTCTGATAAATTCTTCTGCCTTTTCATCTTGTGCTTGTGTTTCTGGCTTCACAGGACATGATTTTCCCCTGCACAGGAGAAAGCAACCTCATTCTGGCTTATTATATTTTCAACCAGTTAGCAGTAGTGAAGAAGCTTTTCCTGTGTGCCTCTCTCCAGAATGCTGCATGGGCACAGACTGTGCAGAGAATCATCCTCTTTCTTTCTGTAACATCACTCTATTTTTTTTTTCCCCCTCTGCAGGCTTCTAAAAGATGGCAGACTTTTCTTCTGGATTATATACAGACACATCCCTCCAGTTTCTACTGGTTTTATCATTTGGGTCCAAGGCAGGTTCAATTACTGGAAAACTGGGGAAAAGGGTGAGGAGGAGGCCAGAGGTTGTGGTGTTTGTTTCTCTGAAGTACTTACCTGTTTAAAAATATAAAAATATATCAATGATATAAATATTAGACTATGGCTTGCTGGCACAGGACAAAGAACAAAAGGGTTGATTACACTTAAGGATGAAATTACTGATGAGCTTGGTGAAACACTTGAACAGATTGCTGAAAGAGGTGCTGGATGCCCCATCCCTGGAAACATTCTAGGTCAGGTTGGACAGGGGTCTGAACAACCTGATCTAGTTGAAAGTGTTCCTGCACATTGCAGAGGGGTTGGACTAGATGACCTTTAGAGGGCCTTTCAACCCACCCTACTCTAGAATTCACTGATTCTATGACTGACGACAAACTCCTGTTAACTTACAAGGTAAAATAATAAACCCAAACAATTCCATTTGAGAAATACTCTGTAATGTCCTATGGCTATTTTCCATTATAGTTTATAGGAACTTGGGGTTTTGGTTTTCTTGGGGTCTCTTTTGGGGAGGGGGGTAACATTTCAAGTAGTTTTTATTTTCAATACAATTATTTTTTAATAGCACAAAGGTGGGATTAGGCTGTTACTGGAGCTACAGATCCCAGCTGTTTCACTGTTGTGGCCAGTTTTGCTGTTCACTCTACTTAGAAAGCCACTGGAAACTGGATTCAGCTGCCTACATGTAGCAATCTAGTGCTATTTGACAAGTTCTTGTGCACCCAGGACATATGTAGAGGTCTGGCACAGGACAGACAGGACCTATCAGGCACTTTCTAGTCTGGCAGCTGGTGTCTGAACATCTCAGGACACAGCAACATTCCACTAGAACATCTTGGCTGGGACTTTCAGGTGTTTGTACAACCCAATCCTGTCCTGTCAGTCAGCCATTGTAGAGTGAATTCCAGTGAGCATCACCACCATACCAGTGGTATTTAAAAAGCCTCTGAAATTAGCAACATTTCCAAGTTTACCAGTAAATTCATAGTTACTGTGCCTGAAAGAGAGCAGAAAAAACATGTATGCATACTTGTACATGTGGATTGTAATTGCATATGCAGTGGGTTTATGGGAAGGCTATAAAAAGGTCTTTAATAAAATTATGTATTACCCAGATACAAAATAAAAAAGACAATATTTAATTAAGAAAACAATTCCATTTGCAAACTTGGAAGTACACACACTTAGCGAAGAATACATTTGATGTATTTTTAGAAGTTCTTAACAGTCTATGGTAAAAAGTGACATTCTTGCACTGAGTTTGAAAGTGTTAACTGGCCTCAGTATAAATGTGCATTAAAGCTGCTCTTGTTACACATGAACTGGAGCTGGGGGCATTGTACTCATGTAAGTGCTGAACTTTCTCCACTAGTGCCTGGGCAGGAGCCCTGTAATCCTCTAGGAAGGTGTTTTGACAGTCCTTTTCGTTGCTGAAAGCAGTGCTGAAAGGAATTTCCTGCCTTAGATTTCAGAGGTCTATTGGAATTGCTTTACTGGGGAGACTGACTCTTGAGCAAGCAGGAGGGAGGTGGCTATGGTAGGGCAAGGCTTGCTCCATAAAACTTGGCCTCGCTACGCCTTCCAAGAAAAAGAATGGAAATTGGTCACTTTTTCTTCAGACTCAGAAGTCAGCAGCTTGAGATCCCATAGCATTTTTGAACCTTCTCCCCTTCATTTTGTGTGCTGTCTGTATAATTTAAGCAGAACAAGTATGCTCAAGAATTTGCTATCGGCTTTTTCTAGGTCATATTTCTGAAGACCTCACAAGCATCACGCTGCCATTTGCCAAAAAATTAACATAAGGTACAGTGAAATTCCAGCATATGGCTGGAAGAAATCCAAGTGAGTGCAATATGTAAATAATCAGACTTTCGGCTTCTGCCCT
Source organism: Hylia prasina (assembly GCA_013397195.1). Lineage (NCBI taxonomy): Eukaryota > Metazoa > Chordata > Aves > Passeriformes > Sylviidae > Hylia > Hylia prasina. The sequence goes on from VYXD01011734.1 coordinate 9,422, forward strand.
TTACTAAAGGTGTTTCCTTTGTTACAGTCAGCTCTTTTTTATTTGAATATGTCAAGCTATTCTTTTAATCACCAAATTCTCCTCTATTCCTAATTTCTTCCTTTCTCAAATAAAATTTGCTAAAACACTGGATTTGTTTTAGAATTTTTTTCATAGTGCTTCAAATTAAATGAGCTTGGAGTATCTTTTTATTTTAAATCTCACATTGCTAAAAATGGCAGATGAAGTTAGAAAGGATAAAAGTAACACTTTTTTGACTGCTGAAATTCAGATTCAGCTAAATATAAACATTTTTTTCTCCTTGAAACTGAGATCACAAGCAGACAGCCAAATCTTTCCCAATTTCAACTGACTAAATCTAGTTGTAGATTTATTTTAAGCACATATTGCCATTGCTGATGAATCTTTTATATGTTTATCTTCACAATATCCCTCCCTGTGAATGTGGGAATTGCTGTTGTCTCTCCTTAGAAAACAAATACATCAGTTACATTAGGTATTAAAACAATTTAAAATCTAGCCTAACTGGAACAAGATTTTCATGTATATTTGGCTTCTGGCATGAGTTTTCAGAAATGTATTTGAATTATTTTTTAAAATCAACATTCTATAATATTCATAGATAAAAAGCAAAGTCTCTGAGTTCACATTCTTATGCACTAGTTAGTTGTTCCATCTGAAGCAGTACAATGGTGTGAAACAATTCTTTTCCTCTAGCACTGGAGGAAAGTTCTCAGAATAAACTTTTTCCTGGTTTGGAGGACATATTCCTGTGAACCTGAGAAAAGAAGCCTCTCTTCTCAAGCAATCATGTTCTCTGGATACTCAAGATGAGTCTTGCTTGGCTACAAGTACCCCTGATTTCTTTTCCTATCTGTACTGGTCTGGCAGATGATGAGCCCCTGCAAATTAGCCAGCTGCAGTTCCTCCTTTGATCAGTTAACCCCTGCCCTGCCGCCTCTCAGTCGCAGGAGCAAACGGGTGTGATTTACATGGGGTTTGTTGTAGCTCACAGAAAGTGACTATTAGCAAGTTTTGAATCAGCAACACAAGCCTGCCATTGCTTATGCTAAAATTGCTCACTTTGGATGCTGAGAACATAAATTAGCAAAATTAAGTTTTAGATGGTTTGGGGGAGTTTTCTGTTTCAGAGGTTGCCTTTTCTTTCTCTGCTTTTTAGAAAAAAAAATAATTAAGCTTTAATATTCTGGGTACATTTTTTAAAAGTATAGTCTATGTTTATATTATTTGTCTAATACTATTTGTATGAAGTGGCCACCACCTGCATTTAATTTGTCTTGTGGCAGGTCTTTCCTGCCTTGATCTAAAATTCTTTAGAACACAGAAGAAGTGACTATTTTCTGCTTGGACTTTACTGGCTAGCTCCAGTTTGATTGTTGTGGGCCTCTTCGAGCCTAAACAGATAACATACATCCAGCACACGGGTTTTTAACTAATTACTAATGTTCTTAAAGCACTTTGAAGAGTAAATGCACAATACATGTGTTAATTATTATTAAGAACTTAGCTTTGAACATCATGTTCTGATATGAAAAATGTTTAGTGAGTCCTCACCAAATTGTAGCATTATAAATGTATTTCATTAAGAGGTCATTAAGACATTAAAAGGCATCATTACTAATCTATACATGATCTAAGCTTGGCAAACCTCTGTAATCCAGACTCATTATATTAGCATGAGTGCCTTTCCGGCCAAAAAAGTGCTGAGATTTTGCATGGTAGCGTTTCCATTTATCAACGATATTACAGATGAAATAAAAACTCTGATTTTTGGAAAATCTCCCTTTCTAGTCCCATTACTTTTTCCTGGGCTTGATATGGTACAGTTGTTGTTTCTGGCATTAATACCTCTTAGGTTCAGCGTTGCACACATTATTTGAATTGAGTAGTCTTATACATTAAGTGCAAAAGATCTTCAGCAGGCTCTGTCCAGGGGTTTCTTGGATGTTCATCAGTAGATTTTGTGGGAGAAAAAAATCTTTCTGGTACCTAAGAGTTATACATGTTCTTTGATAATGTGTTCTAGAGAAACTGTTAATTTTTCTAAATTACCAGTTGTGATGTGTAGCACAATAAATAGACTGTTGAAAATCATGCTGATTTTCTTTAAAGTATGTATGATGAAAAAACAGATTAAGTGATGAACTTCCAGAATGAAAAATCCTCAAAGAAATCTGCTAAGAAAAATCCAAGAAACCCAGTGGGCTGCATTTTCAGTTTTCCTGCAAGCTTTTGTTTGTCACTTATAAGTGCACAGTTGTTTCTTAATTAGAGCTTTTCTGCTTTGAAAATTAAATTTTGGCCAGCCATTGACATGTGAAGAAGAATCCCAGTGTTCTTCTTATTGCAGAGTACATCTTTAAAATGTGATAACAAAGTGTAATTTTTTTCTTAAAATGTGAAACCAATTTTTCAAAATATATTTGATGCTTTGAAATTATGAATGTGTCTTTTCTGGATAATTTAATGTACTATAGGAAAGTGTTAATAATTTTTTATAAACATGTTAAATCAATCTAAGGATAAATGTGACAATTTAAAATAATGACTGAGATCCACAAACCCTGTTTTGCATGTAATTGCAATATTGTAATGGTAAAGTGCAATCATCATGTCAGTATTCTTGCTTACAAATGCTGAAGTATTTCACCAAAACCATCTACTGTGGCCAATGTATTTACTTTACTGTAAAATTCATTTTATTCAGAAGAATGCAGAAGATTTTCTGAAGTCCTGTGCTTGCAAATGCTCACATATCAGGTCATTTAATGGTCACTTAATATACTGAAGTGCATAGATAAGCAGCACTGGAATTTGCAAGGCTTCTAATATGTCTAGTTCTATGTATATAGTTAAAAATTAAGGATTTTATCCCTGACTTCCTTTAAGCTTTCTGTAATAGAATGCTGGTCAATATGCTGACTTGGAAAATACTTTCTTTCCAGTTATGGAAATTTATGCTGAATATTAGATGCCAAGTCAAAACGCTGTTTGGGATTTAGATTCAGATGCAGGCCTCTAAATTGGGTTGTCTACAGTTCAGCCATCTATGAATTACCTAAATAAGTGAACAAACTATATGGCCTTGGTCCTGTTGTCCACACTTGGGTCTCTGCTGCCACCTGAGATGCCCCTGGGCTTTTGAGACAACTGTGTCTGATGCAGATGTGATGAAAGATCTGTGGGAGCCCCTTGCCTGTCTGCGGAGGTGTCAGTGGTGGAGTCCTGCATGAAGGGAAATATATTGAGATGTTTAGGAGAGTATGTCATGATGATACCATTTAGACTGTGACATTAGACTGTTATACTGGAAGCTATGAAATTCCACTGTTTCTCCAGGAGAATAACAGGGCTCAGAATTCTCTATCTGCACTACAGTTTTACAATGTAAAAAATAATCCAGTAGAGCTCTAGTGGCACCAGCCAAGTGAGTTTAGTCCTATTTTCAAAGGTGACGTAATACTTTTAGGTTGAGGGTTTTGCAATTGGTGTACAGTACCCTACTAGAGATTACTGAGTGGTTTCCAAACAAGCTGGCAGGCCAGTACAGCACAGCTCTTTTGACAGCTGATACCCAGGGTCTTGTGACTTTAGCCAGACATGTTTTGAGAAATATTCTTGAATAAGGAAGAGTTAACAACCAGGAGAGGTAAATATTTTCTGAAAAATGCTATGCTAAAAGAATATTAGTAATGCCTGCAAAACAGAAATTGGGAAATTGAATATTTGCTTTATTTTGCTTTCCTTTTTGTAATAATATTCAGTACACTCTGCAACTATGACCATAATAATACCCTTTAATATTATTAGAACTGGTTTATAATGCAATGTTAACATTTTCTACCAAAACTTAAAAGTTTTGTTGGGAAGACCTATTTAGTATAAATAAGTTGAATATATAAGACCTGCACTTTTTCATCAAAAACTGACTGATTGACTCTTTTGTTCCAATCAGATCAGTCGAGTCATAGTTCAGTGTTACAGGGCACATTCAGGCTGTGTATCAGATAGCAGAGTAATATACTGCAGTTACATTAATCTTTCTTGTTATCTTTTCCTCTCTACCCTTTCTTTCCTATTTTTTGTGGGTTTGATTCTATGTTTGTTTTCATTGTTCCATAAGAAAGATTATCTTTACAGGACAAAAACTATAATTATGTATACACATGCCTCCTATATCTCATTTACCTATGACTGGTGTTTGAACTCTTAAATTCTTTGCTGGATTATACACACTTAGTAAAGAACAGTTTAAAAAAAAACCCCAGCCTTAACTGATTTATAAGCTTTTGTGCTTATCTGAACAAAGCTCAAGAGCACTTGGCTATTATATTAAACATGTAGTCGTGGTTGAATAAAGACTTCCTTAGTCGGCACACAATTAGACTTTAATATCTTAAGCCCCAATGCATCAACCCACAGTGCAGCAACAATATCTTTTGTATAGAAGTTTCACAGTTTTATGGTTAAGAAACAAGGTTGGGACTGAAAAGTTACCTCATAGTCTAAGGAAGTTTGCTAACCATGAAACTGTCTGTCAGCTGAAAACAGAAAAAAGGCAGTAGATGTTAATACCTTACCACTCTTGTTGAAGTTATAATATTGTGTATCTGTGAATGAGAAAGTAATGGTGTCTGGAAGGAAAGGAAGCACCAGAACCCTGACTTTGAAGTTTACTCAGTTTTCACTGCTAACAATATAGAAACTGGTTTTACATTATCCAGTGACTAAGATAACAATCCCAGTGTCAGCATCTATTACCCCAGCAGAGTGCTCTTTCCTCTTTGCTTTTGGGTTTCACTATCAATCTTTCTTGTTAAAGTGACTTCTGTTTTTAAGATGACCAGATGTTCTACTGCTGTAGTTTTTGAAAGACAGCTGTCCACATCCTAGATGGGTATTTCAGTGTCAGCAGTGAAGAGTCAGGTTTCATAGTCATCCACTCACAGTGCAGCAGAGGTTGCCAAAAATCTCTGGAGGTTCCTTAGTCCAATCCACTGGCTCAAAGTAGGGTGAATCAGAGCCACTTGCACAGAACTTTGTGTCCAGTTGGATTTTGAGCATTTCCCAGGATGGAGTCTCCACAAGCTTTCTTGACCACTGTTCCAGTGTTTGATTATGTTTTCAGTAAAAAAGAGAAAAAAGCTTTTTCTTCTTCTAAAATGGAATTTTTTGTGTTTCAATGCATCTCATCCTGTAACTTGGTGACAATGTGAGGAGTCTGGCTCCATCTTTTTCATTCCTTCCCATTTGAACTCTTTTTTACTAGCAAATGCCAGAAGCTTTCAGTACTGTAGACTGTACAACACACTTAGATAATAAGTTTGTTAAAAATTATTATAGTTCTGCTCAAGTACAGTCATCTTGTCAAAAAGGCACAGCCAAAAGCTTTAGACAAATCTTAATCAGTTTTACAAAAACTCATACCTTGTCTCAAAAGTGAGTAGAAAAAGGTGAAGGATGCTAGAACAAAAAGTATCACTGAGAATACCACACTGTTAATAGACCTTTGTGTTTTAATCTGTATGCTCTAATGTCAGGTCATGCAAGTAAGCTGCATTTTTAATGCACTATAAAGAGAGGAGATATCTATCAGTATTACATGACCAAACCACAGTGTTTTTTATCCAGAAGCCAATACCCTCAGTTCCTTCCAGAAACAAAAATAAATGTGAAGATCTGGGGGAAAAAAAAAAAATAATTTTCCCTTGAGAAAATGGACTCTCCAAAGCAAAACATATTCGTGAGTGCAGAAGAAATATATGGATATTTCCACTAAAATCCACTGACATGAAGATGGTTAAGTATCCCCAGGGCAGAGAGAATCAGAAAGTCATAGAAGAAAGAAGATGCTTGACTTGCTTAAAACACTGTATTTCAAGTTACATGTGTTTAGGAAGAAAAAGCACAATCTGGAACACAGTCATGGTAAAAAGATGAGAAGGTGGTCAATTACAGGAGATTCTAAATCGATCTCTTGGAAAAGGGTGTTAGTGGTTTTTTCTGTCTGTATAAAGAGAGTGATTACCAAAGAAGAAAAAGAATTAAAGAAAAATCCCTTTGAAATCTGAAGTAAATCTAATATTATGTAGCAAATATAAAGCCTAATTAATTTTGCAACAGGACATTGTCATTTCTCCTCTCATAGTGTCTTCTAAAAGTTTAATAGTTATGTTCTGTCTCTGATTATTTAGGTCATTAATGAAAGTGTACAGTGAGGTGTACAAGCTACTCATGTGCTTAAAATTAATAGGGTATATAAATGTTTGCAAGACGGATTCTTTTGTGGTGCATCAGTCACAGAGGTTTTGGCAATTTTATACTTTTTAAAGCAGTTGAAGCTCTTGGGGTTGTTTTTTGGTTTGGGGTTTTTGTTTTGGTTTTTTTGCAATAAGGCCATAAATTGTAAAACAGGCTTTTTAAACTTTTCTGATATTCTCTTTTTCTGACCTATTTGGAAGTGTATATAAATCTTATCTGCAAAGTTTGGAATTTCCCATTAATAATAATGAAGAAAAAGAAAAGAACAATAAATGGTTTGAGAAGAGCCTGGAATTTTTCACTGAGAGTTATCCAATAGAGTAGAAAACTGAACAAAGATATAAACATCAAACAAATGAAATTTTGATTGTCATTTATGAGGAGAAAACATCTGTAATGGATAGAACAAGCAATCTTGAATCTTAATATTCAGACTTTAATGAGTAAACAGATATTTCACCATCTTGTAAAACAATAGTATTATGAGCTCAGTCTGGTTAGAACTACTCGGGTGCTTAAAGACAGTTTTTCTGGATCAGGCCAGAATGGTCAGCATCCTGCCAGATTAATTCTTGGAAGAGTTTACAAAAGATAGTGAGAAAACTTCTTGTTCATAGCAAGAAATCCAAAACAGTGACTAAACAATGTGTATTGACAACAGGGTGAGCCAAGTTCTTGAAGAGAATGATCTGAGGTACAGAGTGTCAAAGAAAAAATGATTTTTTGTCTTTTTTTTTTTTGATGGAAAGATTTGTCCTCAGTGACAGTTGAATGGATTCCAGGCCAAAGCAGAGTTCCAAAACTTTTTTTTATGTAAAACACCAGGTTTAAAAACCCACTTCCATTTGCACAAGCGGGTCAGTGAGCTCATTTATGGTTGGGTTTGTGGGAAATGCTAACGTAAAGAAAATCACCACTTTCTCTCATAAAACAGTGAAAAAAGCAGGGACTGTGCTTAGATGTATGGAAATTGCTCAAAACTGGAAGAACTTTGAAATAACTTGCCTGTCTTCCTGGCTTGATAAAACCTTTTCATCACAAGAAAGAATTTGTATGTACTGTTCACATTGCAGTTTTTTCAAGAAAATGTTTTAGAATTCTTCTACTTCTTGCATTGCATCCCCTTCTTTTTTCCCCACAGGATGGGTGTTATGCTGGTTCTGTAATATTGCATGAGGATGAGATCCTCCACCTTCGTGAAACATTTTGCTTTCCCCTCTTTGTGCTTTGTGTGAGATCACTGAAACTCTTGCAAACTGTTCAAGGTGAGGTTGGATGGGACTCTGAGAGAGCTGGTCTAGTGTAAGGTGTCCTTGCCCATGGCAGGGGGGGATTGGAACTGGGCCCTGATCTTTAAGGTCTCTTCTAACACAAGCCTTTCTTCATTCTGTGTGGTTTTAAGGACAATGAGATCCTTGGTCAAGTCCCTAATTGCTGGTAGTTGGTGACTTTTACATGCTTCTTGCATCCACAATTCATTAACCCAGTTATGCTTTAATTAGTCTTTATTATGTGTTTACTATCCAGCCACTCAGACAAATTCTAATTTCCCTTTGTCTCTACTTAGTATGGAGTTAATTTTCATCACAGCAACCTGTGTGATGCTGTGCTTTGGATTTGTGGCTGAAACAGTGTAGGTAACACATCAGTATTTCGGCTTTTGCTGAAAAGTGCTTGCACGGCATCAAGGTTTTTCTCTCCTGTTGCTTAGCCCCAGGGAGAACGCTGGGGTAGGGCAAAATATTACAGGGAGACACATCTGGGACAGCTGATCCCTGCTGACCAGAGGGGTATCCCATATCCTATGTCATTGTGCCCAGAAATCAACACTGTCAGAAAGAAGAGGAAGGGGAAGTTACAACATTTGTCTTGCCAAGTACCTACTGTGTGTGCAGGGCCCCTGCTGCCCAGGATGAGGCTGGATATCTGCTGGCCTGTAGGAAGTAATGAATTCATTACTTTGTTTTTCTTGCATGTGCAACCTTTGTTTTCTCTGTTAAACTGTTATCAACTCAGTCTGTGAGTCTCCTCACCCTCCTTCTACTTTCTCAGTGTCTCAGGGGAGAGAGGAGTTAAGTGCTGAGTAGGTGGGTGGGTGTCTGGCAGATAGCCAGGGCCAACCCACCATCTTGGCTAATTAATTGCTTGAATTGAGTAGGAACGCTTTCATTGTGCAATAATAATCTATGAAATATATCATTTGGATTGATCCTAAAAATGTAATTCACCATAAAGTGTGTAAAATCTGGATTTTTTTTTGTTCATTTTATTCGTCTTTGTTCTATAATGTTTAAGTTTCTTATGTGTTTCCAAGTCTGTAGGAGAATATTTTGTTGGCAAAACCGCAGCAATTTTACAGGCTCCAACCTCAGATGCATATTTCAGGTTTTCAGAGTTCTTTCACTATGTGCAGTACATCTGAAGGCCTTGTCAGTTTGTATCCAATTTTACACGTTTTTGCACTCTCTGGGTAGACTTTGACCTATTTTACAAGCAGAGTTAGCTGATCTTGCCTTTGAAATCTGGAAGCACTGCTGCAGAGATTGGCTATTAAAGGAAAGAAGGCACAGTGCCTGCTGTAAGGGGATTTCAGTCCTCATTGATCTGTAACATTTCCAGAAAGCAAATAATCCTGATAACATGGCTGATCAGTTCAGGGTAGTCTTTAAAGCAGATCTGTACTGATAAAAGCAGAGACGTAAACTCATTGAGTTGCGTATGTGTTCTGTATTTACTCAGCTCTGAATATTGCAGTGGTTATTTGTGAGGTTAATGAATACTGAGACATTTGATAGATAAGCCTCCAACACCTAATTAGTGTTCCTTGTAGCAACTTGAAGTCCATGTCAATTGAGAAGCCAGATGTAATGGGAATATCTGTAATTTTCTGGCTTCCCTGAATTCAGTGGTTACCTGAAAAGCCCAGTATTAGAACATTGCTGCATGGTACTGTATAAGGCATTGGTATTGTCAACTCCTTTACATGCAGAAATAACTACTCTACCTGTGATATTTTGATTGTTGCAGGCACCCACCAGTAATCAAGGAAACACCAATATCAAATCCTCATCAGCTAAGCAATTCATTCTGACCCCGGAAGGGTGATTTATTAATTTACATAATAGAATAATTTAAATATTTAATTTAAATTATTTTTAAAAATTTAAATATCATGAGATTAACTTAATAGCAGAACATAAGCAAGCCTTCATTTCAGGTGTCAGCTCTGGATCAAACACTGAATTATTAATTCTTTGGTCAAGCATTGTGTGATGCAATGAAACATAAATTTGCTCCATGTACAAAAACTACTGTAAGTAAGAAAAGGTGAAGGGTTGAAGTAGTAGCTAACTCCTTTCTGGGAGGTACAGGAGCTCCCATTTCCTGGCCTGATGTGCTCTCTAGAGAGGTGTGCTGCTACTGGGGACTGGTATTGGAGATGTCACTGAGAGACTGCCAAGCCTTGTATAGTCCACAAAGCATTAGCTGCTGCTGGTGTTTTGTGTGGCAACGAGTGATACAGGCAGGAGCAGGCTGAGGAGGATCAGGAGGTAAACAGAGCCCTAGGAGTAAACAGTAAGGAATTTTGCAGAGCTGGTATTTTTTGCATTTAATTATATATTGGCTTTTCATAATAACTCCTCCCATTACCATTATGATCCTACAGTCCCTTCAGGATTTGATTTCTTCAGCAAAACTTTCTCTCTGTTGCAGCAGCAAGTGGGTGGGTTGCATTATTTTACCTTTTGATTGCTGACCCAATCTATTTGCTATTGCTCATTGTGTGCTTGATAATCACCGTAACAGCCATAAATATAGTAGCTCTGTACCCTTGGGAATTTCCAATATGCAAGACTAAGGTCATAGAAAGAAGAATTTGTGATTGCTCAGTTTAGCAAGTACAGCTGCATGCAGTTCATCTAAAGAAATTCAACAAGTTGCACTGGAAAACATGACATACTGCTTGTGATGCCAAGCTTTACTTGGAAAACTTTTTTTCTTTATAAAAGAAAAGACAATAGTGCAACTTCAAAAAATTCCCTGTAAGGTTATAATACAGCTACATTCCCCGACTCCATGAATCTTGATAGTTCTGCTCATTACATAATACAGAAGTAACCTTAAGCATCTTAAAACACAAGATCCATCATAGTGTCCACCTCTGAGGAGGAATATAATCTTATTATGTTTAAATCTGTAATATCCTAAGACTTTTTTTCCTTTTTTACAAATATGGGAAGAGATTAGAAACTCAGGTATGGACACAAAGCAGCTCTGTGCTGCTTCTAGCCTGTCTAAAGGCAGCCAAGTGCAGTAGCAAACTTTGCTGAGTAGGAACAAGTAGCAATAACTCCTCACTACACATTCTGTTTTTGACTTTATAGGTATCTATAACATATTACTTTTTACCTTCTTAAGATATATTTTGTAAAGATTCTTCTCTGAATCATTAATTTATCGCAATATGTTTAATATCCTTCTAATAGTCTGCAGCTTCCTTAATGGTGACCAAATGCTTACCTGCTTTAAAAAAAGTTATGAAAAGTTATGAAAGATCCTTATGGGTATTGTGGCTGTTTTTAAAATATTGATGTTTGATGTAAATGTTGCAGAATTTTGTGAAATAACAAAATGCAAAAAATATTTAAAGAAGCCATAGATGCTTCCAGCTGAGTGTTAGGGCATCCTGACCGCAGATCTGGAACTACAAAAAAACAAGTCATAAACCTCTGGACCTTGGAATTAGGAAATCTGGCTCAAAAAGGCAAAACCTATCTGTTCATCCATAGTTAACAGTAATGCCTTTTTCACAATTGTATATGCAGAAGAAAAGCACATTTTGTTGAATAAACTATGCTTACCTCAAGCACAAACAACTGATGCTACTGGAAAAGTATGAAGGACATTGAGGAATAAAATGATCATCAAACTGGAGGCAAATGCAGAAAGGCAAAAAAGAAATGCAGTAAAGAAATGTGTAAGAGACAACCAGACCTCTGGTGCTTTCTTCAGCTGACTTTGTTTCATTTGTTGCTTTTTTTCATGCGCTCTAATGCCAATGTGTGTGTACAACAGAAACTGAGGTACAGCAGAGAACCTGAGGAAAAAAAGACAAGAAAGGAAAAGAAAAATAAGGGAAACTAGCCAAAACTGGACATGAAGTAAAAGAAAATGGTACAGATAGCACTAATAGGGAAAGAAGACAAGTAGGAATCAGGAGGGAGAAAAGATAATTTACACAGAATTATGTGTAAGGGTAAGGAAAATGGTGGAAAATAGAGAGAATCTGCCAAAGGGAAAGATGAAAGTAATTACTGATAAAATGGACAAATTTTGATTTTCTAGGTTGTAAGGGAGAAAAAAACCCAACCCAAAACATAAAGGAAAAAGTAGGTAGGGCACCATTAAAAAGGATGGAATAGCACAATAGACAGGAGTAAAGAATAATTGAGCAGAAGCACTAGAACCTGCTTGAAGACCTGCATGTAGATGGAAATTGAATAGATAATTGTAGCAAATTTCCAAAGTATCTGCAGGGGACCGCACTTGCGAAGGATCAGTTCCTTCTGATGATGCAATCTTCCTTGCTCCTACACAAGAACTGTATTTTGTGAAACAAGGTTTCCAATGTACCTCCTTGCAATTCATCACCAGAAGCTTTATTCAAGTTATTTGCCTTTGTATTGTCATGCCAATAAGACAGTCAGGTTTCTGTAGACCTGCCAGGTGGTCTCTTTTCTCAGATTCCCTGTGTCTAAAGCAGAGAGTTGATGTATTGGGGAAGACTAATAAAAAAGGGAAAAAATATGGCAGTTTTATTTTCATTGCATATACTTCCCACCTCGCCTCCTAGGAGTCTGGCTTAGATCTGAAATGTGATGTTGGGGCCTTGTTGGTGTTTTACGCCAGAAAATAAGAGTAGTAATTAATATCAGGCTGCACTAGGCAAATGGTAAAACCAATCAGTAGGCAGAAAGAGCAAAAAGCAATTCTAGTGTGGAAAGCAGTTCCTCTAAACAGGAAATCCTGTGGAGAGAAGAACCATTGTTCATAAATTGTTTCTCTTTCTTAGCTAATTAAATACCAGCTTTTGTAGTGTGGTTAGGCCTCAACTGGCTGGTACACAAAATCCAGTCATGTGAAGCTTAATGAATTAAAATCACAATTTTCTTGTCTATTTGGCTTGCAAAAATTTCCCCACATTTCTCTTATTAAAAAGAAAAAAAGAAAGAAAAAGCCTTTTTTTGTAATATTTTGTTTTACATTGATAGCAATGAAATGCTTTGGTGAGTCTCTCTGCTGTCTTTTATCACTGATTCCAGCCAATAAACTATGTATGACTTCAACAGATGTTTCTTCTGCTGCGGACAATAAGATGTTTTGAAGTCCTCAGAAGCAAATTAAAGTAAGAAGGAGAAGTTGTATGGAAATGAGGGACATTTTTCCATGAAGATTAAAAAAAAAAAAATACCTTTGATGTCCTATTTAGGCCTAATAATAAAAAGCAGAAAGATGTTCAGGTAAAGACATAACTCTGCGTAGGAAGAAACATCTCCGACATTCACAATTAGTCACAGTTAATGTTAAATCTGGGCTTTAGATGCATCATGCCAGATTTTCCTTTTGTGTGACTACTTTGACTTTGATAAAGCTGGATGGACTGTTTTATATCAGGTAGGATCTGCCCTTCTGAGTCATGTTGTGAACAAGAAGAAAAGAAGGAACAAAACTTGAAGAAGGATTAGAAGATGCCTGGTTTGTATCTTGTTTAAATTCCTGTTGGTTTTCCAAAGAATCATGAAGGCATTTTTGTTTTGTGATGCTGTATGCAGCTTTATTAAAAGTATCTGTAATGTAATTCTTCTTTAAGTAGAAATTATTTTGATTCAGATGTTAGATACATATTCACATGTAGAAAAAATACTCATAGTATTTCCTTCTCTTTTCCTCTCTGGACTAAGCCCAAAGGTTTGCTATCTTTACCTATTTCTGTAACATTTTTAGGCTTGGAACGGTGCTTAATTGTCTTATATAAAAATATTGAAGCCTTGGAAATGTAGAGAAAAGAACCACAAAATCAAATCCTGGACTCAATGTTTATGGGACTTAGAGGTGAAACTAGACAAAATTAATGCATTTCTAGCAGCATCACTTGTTAGATCTTGTCCATAAGAGGACAATATTGCAGAATGTCATCTAATGAGACTGATGTTCAGGAAAGCAGCAGTACATGTGAAGTGACCAGTCATACTCCATAAAGCTGGAGACAAAATTCTGCTAGAAATAGGAATGATTTCAGAGAGAGTGTCGAGGAGATGAAGGAGGAGGTGAAAAGGCTTCATTAGTCAATTTAGCGAATTTCCCATACAGCTGAGCTCCAACCAACAGCTTCTACTTTGGTAGAAACTTTGATCTATAGGTCAGATTCCAGAGTAGGGGTGGAACAGTCATGATAGACTATATAAATGGGATTCATGAGACAGCATGTGTGAGATCCCACTTGACTTTCGGTTGGTGAAAGGTGTGACTTTTCTGTAGGTTCTGTTTAATACCTGCCAGAAGTTTCAGATGACATCTAAGATGGCTTCTGATACCTGGGATCTCACCAGAGGATCTTGGTTCATTTTCCTCCCAGCTGCTGCTGCTGGTGCAGAACATCCATCACTGTGTGGTCCTCACAGACACAACAAACCTTATGTTACACTACACACATATGGGCAAATGGAGGAAATCCCAAAAGTGACCATGTAATTCAGCTTTATGACAGTCTTTATTTTCAATGAAAAGTTAAGATTACCTTCTCTCTCCTATGGTGCATATGCCTGTTAGGATGGGATGAATAGATATTACACCCAGAGGACTCTCATGCTTCTCAATGGCAGCAAATATCTATGTTTAAGTAACCAAATCCTACCCTAAGTGTGCCAGGTGAGTTGAATTGCTGTTTCAGTGCCACTGACTGTACTGCTTAAACTAAAAATTCAGATTATAATGGGAATATTATTATTTCCTGACTGACTTCCAGCTGTTGCTCTAGAAGATTGTTGGTGGTACATCAGAGCTGCCAATTCTGTGGGTCTCTTACTGTCCCTTATTCAGCCCCTTCACCCAAGTATATGACATCTAAATTTAGATGACTGAAACAATCTCCTAATATTCGTTAGTATTAGAATTAGGTGAGAGATAGCATAACCTAAATAGTCTATACATTATGTCTATACATAATTATTTTTTTACAAAAAGATATTTAGATCACAGAACCTTTAGTATTTAGATATGCCCTTCAGATTCTAATGTAATAACATCATGAATAATATTTGATATTACTTATGAGATATTACTTATGGTATTCAATAACTGAAGTCACTGCTGTTTCTTGGTTATTACGTCAATAACTATATTAGCATGTAATATTATAATAAATTAATATTAAAGTGTTAATGGATGGAGCTAATTTCTTGATTTCCATATCTGATCATCTTACAGGTATAAGTATGGAGGTATAAATTAATTTTTAGACACTAAAGAAAACAAATAAATAACTGCCTTGATCAAAGACACTTCATGGAGGAAAAGAATTCAGAACATATAGTCAGAATTGAACCATAATTGGTTAAAATTAAAATACATAAGGATTTAAAAAATCATATTACTTTTATTAATTATTTTTATTGTTATTATCTTCTTCATTACTAGATTTCCTCAATATTTTTTTGCATAGCATTAAAACTTGCTCTCAAAATTCTTTAGGCTGGTTCAATAATTTTTCATCAACCAGAAGGAAATTTCAAATTTTTGAATAGAGTGGAATATTCTGAAGATATATAGAGAGAGCTAATGTGATTTTTTTTGGTTTATCTGTTAAACTAAACTAGTAATGTACCCTCAGAGCACCAGCACAGATCCCTGTTCCTAAATTACCCTTCATGAGAAGCAGTCAACATTTGTTTAATGAATGTCTTTCTACCTGTATCTGACAATATATAAGCATATAGTTTATAGGTTTGCAGAATTGTATACAAATCCAAATCAAGCAGAATTCGTTAATTTTCTATTGCAGTAAAATCTTGCTAAACTAATTTGCAGGTGTACTGCCTGGAAAGAGGCCAAGAGAAACTCTTCAAAAGTTGCACAGTGAAATCATAAGAATTTTCAAATGGTGATGGATCGTGGTTCTACAAAGAGATATTCATCTAAGCAGGCAAAAGGAGTTCTAATGATGGCTGATTGAGTTTGAGGAAATGCTGTCTTGTTTTAAGTGTTTTGTAGGTTGCAAATCTTCTCAATCTTTTTGCCTTTTTTTTTTTTTTTTTTGTAACTCAGATTCTTACTGACAGCATTTTAACAAGTAACCGTTCCTGTCCTTAAGGTAAAGCTTTTCCTTAAGCAGGGAAAGTATCATCTGAGGACCAAACAGGTACAGAACTCTGAAGAAGTCTGAATGTTTACTGGATGCATTTGAAAAACTTTGTCCTGTAAATTTGGCTCATATAAAGAGACATATGGGTTTAATCCTCCACTTCAGTACAACAGTTTTGCACTGGTGTAACTTCATTAGAGTTGCAAGGGTGTAGAGTTGGAATAACAAAGTGGAGAATCAGACCCACATGTGTTTCATATCCCCTGGGAGTCATGTATCACGTGCTTCTCAGATCTGATGCACGCAGAGTGGCATGGAATATCCATGGGACAGATCCTATGTCGTGTTAGCTCATGTGAGCCCATATATTATCACGTATATGGTAGTGGATAAAATATGTATTTTTTAAGGGGAAGAAAATTGCTATAAATTTATGCAAAACCTGCTGTTGGAATAAGCAGTAAGTAATTTCAGCTCTGCCTGTGTTCTGGTATTTGAAATTAAGAGACAAGACATGGGTCCAGTACTTAGGAATGGTTCACCTCTAAGAGACATGAGGAAACCCAGTATTGATTTGCAATGAGTACAGAGGTGAATAATTTCACTTACGGAAGGCCATCACTGCTTCTAAAAACCACCTGAATAGGGATTTGAGGTTTTGTTTAGTTTTGTTAAAATTGCAACCAAGCTATGACCCAGACTAAGCCTGTTTATGTTACAAGAACTGGTGGATCTGTAGCACGAGGCACGAAGACTTGACTAACAGCTGTAGGAAAACAGTGCAGAGTCCTGATCTGTGTACAAGATTCACAGCATATGTTAAATAGTTATTATGTACAATGGAATGAATTTAATTGTATTTAGCCATTCTGTAATTTGCAAACCAATTGTTAAAACATGCTGCAGGATGTCAAACTCATATTTTTAATAAGCTGGGCAAACTATCAAGTGGTCAATGTTCTTGTGATTCAGCCTTTTTTGATTAGTTGCCTTGCAGGCGGGTTTGGACAGTTATATGGAAACAATACAGGGATGAACAAAGAAGAAACTGGAGTGATAATTTGAGAGAGTAACTGGGAAATTGGTCAAAGGAGAAAAAAACATGATGTAGATGGTTCACGGCATGTTGCTTTTTATCCTGGTCACTTAAAAACAATGTGCTGTAATTTATGAGTAGACAGACCTGGTTAATGCTTGCTTGGTTTATGTAGATGCTTGGGTGTCCAAAAGCCCTAAATCAGTTTTATAGTATGCATTACATGTACTGTTGACTGGCTGACCTGAATAAAATGAAGTTTACAAACTGGTTTTGATTATCCATGTCTGAATGTGGACATTTAGCCTATTATTAAATTTAGAAGCCACTCGTTTATATGTTGTTTTATTGCTAATCATCTCTTACATTACTGTCAGAGTTTCCATAATGTCCAATTAAAAAAACAAACGTTGTGCACAGATAAATAAAAGCTCTTCAGGCGTGTGAGAATAGTGTAGACTGTGTTTGGAAAGCACCCATTCAACTGGTATTTCTATAGAAGAATTACTGCCAGAGACAAAAGACATCTCAGTCTCTTTTCTCTACAGCAGACTGGATGGATGGTCTGTTAGTTTGACCAACACAGCTCCACTGGGTTTACTTACAACAAAAACTACTGGAAGCACAGCTTCCCTGGCTGTTTATCCCCATAAATGAGTGCTGTCCCTAGACAATGGTGTATGTGCTCATTGAGGTATTTCTATTCAGAGGCTTAGAGTAAAAGGCACCCAAAAACTGTCCTGAGGGAATCCCACACTGCATTCTCATGGGCACTTAACACTTTGACATTAAATAAGTAGAGCTACACACACTGACTCCATCTCTTCCAATACAGTAATCACTGCTGGGGCGGGTCCAGGCACTGCCACATGTTGTCCATATTGTTTGCTAGCACACAGTCCCGGGTGTGCATTTCACTTGTGCCAAGAAACTGTCTCCCAGGTGATGCCTGAACAGAGACCTGCGGGTGGCACATACCAGAGTTCATTCCCAGCAAAAAGTTCAGAGGTACCACCGGGTTTAAAGAGTAAGTTCAGTTGTATTGATGAAACCTCTGCTGTGTCAGCTGGGCAGAGAATCAGTCGTGGCTCATTTTCACTACTGCTGTAAATGTGGCCATTAAGTTGCAGAGAGGCATGGCTGTTCCTGAGGTATGTACTGCCTCAGAGGAGGCCCTAAACAATCTGTTTGCATGTGAGCCTCTCTGAAAGGGAAAACACAGTTTGAAAAGCTGTTCTGCTTGGGGATGCTTACAGGGGGCTTAGCTTCCATCTGAAATCTATTTTTCCTGATTCAGTGCTTTGAATATGGCAACTCATTAAGATATCAAGTATCTTAATGTGTGTTACCAGCAAAAAAACAAACTGTAGATTAAAATCTGTTTTGCATTGAACCTGTGGAACTGAAGTTTTCCACTCAGACTCCAGCATTTACTTTGAGTATGTGAACGGGCTGGGAGCAATCAACTGCTGAAAGAGACTCACCTCACCATGTCTCAAGTTGATTTCCAGCTTCCATTTTCAGGGGAAATACCTGCATATTTTCCCTATAAAAATAGTGAAAAGGGAAACAAAACTAGAAGTGATGTGCTAACAATTAAGGAAACATCCAGCTAGAATTGAAAGGGAGAGGTAATGGCACATCACAAACACCTTTCACACAGCAGGAATTGACCATGTCTTGTTGCATGTACCTCCACAGCCACTGGTTTGGCTTGATTTCAAGGTGATGATTGTGAAACAGGACATACTTACATTTGGAGGAAGGTGGCAAAAAATCATTCATTGTCTGTGCCTCAGATCTTTGAGTTTTATCAGACCTTTGTGAGTATTGTTTGCAGTTCCCTTGAGATGTACATAAGAGTACAGCCCTTGTTGCCTCCAGCCTTCTCTCCTCCTTAGCTGAGATTCAGCTGAGTGTCTTATAGTATCTCTGCTAACAAACCACCCTCTCCAGCGTCTTGACATCCACAAAGTAAATATTGCATTTCATAAAAGAAACCAAAGCTCTTAGGAGGAGCAATTGCAATGAGTCTCTTAACCACACTGCACAGTCTGCAGAACATAAAATGTGATGTGAGTTGGGAACACGCTTCTTCCTTCATAGGCCAGGTGGGGATTGCTATTTCCAAATTACCACACCTGTTGAGTGCAAACATGACCTATCCCTGCCAACTGGAGAAACGTGGATGCTGCAAGAATAAAAGGAACCCTGTTTCCCATCTGACCATCCAGTAACACAGACCTACCTTTACCATCCTTCTGCATCCCACGGATCAACTCACTGCCTCGCTGGAGGCCTTATGGAAGGCTAAAGTCCCCCATTCCTGCTTCCCTGGGGAATATTTGAGCAGTCAAGCAATGCTAACAGAGACAAACGCTGCATGGGAAATAGGCATATAAATAAATCAGATTGGGAAAAAAACCAAAGCAAACTAAACCAATATTGAATGTATATTCAAAAGTCTAGAAAAAAATTGAGTAAGTTTTAGTTTTATAGAATGTTTAAAATGTGGAACTGATTAATTCTTTTACTGTCGTAAAAGCAAGTTTTCTCCTGTGAATGTTTCATGCATCACTGCCCAGCTGGTTATTTTTTTACCTTGACATCTTGGCAGAACACGTTTGGACTGTATCAAGAAATTCAACATTTTTTTTGTGTAGGATTATTTTTCCCCAAAAAATTTGAAAATCAAGATTTCCCAGGCTTGGCTTTCTAAAATATTTTACTGCATCAGAATGACATGTGGATTTCAAAATAAAGAATTGTTATCATCATAGACTGCAATAAGTGCATCTGATAAAGTTCATAGAGTTCATGACCAGAATAAGGCTATATTAATCAATATAAATTTATTATGCAGAGTATATTTGGTAAATATCAAATAACTGCTTCTGATACCTTGTGGTTGGTTAACCTGTAGTTGTAGGAGAGTCTTGATCTGAAGATACTAAGAACAAAACTAGATATCATATCACTGTGTAATTTGTTCCAGTGAATACTTTTGGAAACAAGTACTTTTTTCTACTTTAAATTTTCTAACTAAAGCTTATATTTATGTGTAAGTTGTCAAACAAGAGCTTGCCTGTTAAAAGTTTCAAGTGTTCCTTTTAGACTTTGGGACTTGGCAACTTCTGAAATGTTAAATTTTGAGACATTAACAATGGTATCTAATAACAGAAAAGTTGTAAAAGTTATAAAGCCCATAAAAATATAGTGGGATCATTCTCATAAGTTCAGCTGTAACTCAGTTATAGAAAAGTATTATCTGCACAAGTTAAAATTGACTTAGTAAATCTCAAAAAGGGCAAATCCCTTTTCCATTTATTAGAGTGTAGGCAACAGCAGGAAAAACAGCATCATCTGACAGATTTGATTATCCTGCAGTAGGCCTGAAAGTCATATCTATATTCCAGAGAGGTGCATATGACGGGGTGATGTCAAAACACCTGGGTGAAACTCTGTCAGCTCCTTGTCTCCTGTTTGTGCTGTCAGAGAGGCTCTACAGTGTGTCAGGTTTAATAAAAGGAGTGAGTGAAGGGAATGAAGCAATTGCAGAGCCATTCAGTTGAAAGCAGGTCCTTCACAAATGATAGGATAATTAAAAATATGAATGTAGCTAATCCATGTTGACATTTTTATAGCCTTTACATGAAACAACCTTTAAGGGTATGTTGGAGTAGAGAGATAAAATTCTATGGGAGGACCATTGGCAGTTGATCACAGGAAAAAAAGGTATTGTATGAAGAAAATGCTGGTTTAAACAGACCATAAGAAAATAAACTGGATGCCTAAAAATAAACATCAATGGGAATCTCCTACATAAAAATCACTGCTAAAGTAGTTGTACACATAATGATGAATCTGTAACAACGAGCATTAAGCTATTCCAGGGGTGACTGAAGTACAGTGTTGCACACCCTTAAGTGCCATGGAGAATGGCAAATAGTGAGCAGAAGTGGGGAGAGTATTCTGCCCTTTATATCACTCATATAACTGATTAATTTAATACTGCAACTTCTGGCATACTCTTAATTTCCTATGTTCATATATTATCAAGCTAGAAAGCTTAAGAAGCAAAATAATGGTTCATAATTTGAAAAATAAAGCATAAAGGAATGATACATAAATCAAATTAACAGATTTATTAAAATTCATCCATGTGTACAGGGAACAAAGCAATTAATAGTCCATCATTCTTCATTGTAATAAAGAAAAGGCATGAAAGAATACAATAGCACAGAATTTGAAGACCAGGGAAAAACAGAAGTAGGCAGCTTCATTTTTGCAGTGATGTATTTCCCAGTGAGTGTTGTGCAGTGAGGGCTGCAATGGGTTTGACATCATGTAAAATAAATACATAATGGAAGTCTTTCTAACTGAGAGACTGTAGTTTTCAGTTGACATACCATGGGACTTGGTAAATAAGTTCCATTGCTCAATAATGCTTGGCATAAGGAATTTAACCAGTGCTATTAAGCAGACAAAATCTTAATACCATGCACTGGCAGAGTATGGATTCTTTTGGTATTCTTCATGTTTGCATGACACTAAGATTTTTGAAATCAATCAGACATAAAGTCCAAAAGAGTTTGTACACAGAGGTGGTTTCTAGGCAGTGTTACAGCATATGAACTGGTAAAAGTTGGGGACCACTGGGTTAGAACAGCATAAAATATTTATAAAATTTATATTATAAANAACTATCAAGAAATCTTTGAAAGTATAAGTGGCAGGTGTAGGACTGTCAGATTCATGGGTGGTATTTTATGTTTTTTCCTGACCCCAACCACACATTAAACTAGCCCATGAGAATAGTTTAATATATCAACAGATCTCCTCAGCTGCCTATGACCTGCTCTCTTAGTTCATGGTGCCTGAATGAGTGCTGCTGTGCTTACATCCTCTCCCTCTTACCTCTTCGTGAAAGTTGGGCCACGCTCCCCTTCCAGCCAGGGAATATGTTGCCATTACAAAATTAGGAGCAAAGCTGTCCTTAAGATCTCTCGGAGGAATTGGGGCAGATAATTCATAACAGTAGTCAGTGAAATTTTGGCATGAATCACCTGTACAGAATCTGAAATGTCACAGGCATAATAATGAAAAAGGGAAAACAGACCAGGAAAAATAGTTACTCTTTATAAAAGAGGTAATGCAAATCTGCACTGTGGTGCCTGAGGTGTTGTGGAGGCAGTGTCAGCACATTCAAAACAGGATTACCCAAATTTATGGACAGCAGCCCATTAACAGATATGAGAAGGACAACACAGGTATGTATTTTCTGGCATCCCTCATGTGTTTGCTTGGGGGTATGTGAATTTTTGAAGAGCATGTGCTACAAAAAGTAACCATGATCACGTGCTGTCATGTGTGTCTCCTTTTGCCACTGCTGGGGACAACAGAGTTGAACAGTGTGAAGACAAGTTCTTTGCTGCAGGATTGCCAGAAAAACACTCGTATTGAACAAGGTTCTGCTTCCAGTATTAACCCAGGGGAAGAGAGTGAACTAATTTTACATTTGCAAATAACTGTGGAATATAAAGCAGCACATTTAAATTTCAAAGAATATATCAATAAATGTGGCACAAAATATCTGAGTAGAAAAACCTCTGAAGAAACCTTGATTGTATTCCTTTAGATCTATATGCATAATATTGTCTTTACTTTGTATGATGAGAAAAATAAATAATAGGTATTTTCTCATCTGTGTAAATTGACAGAGGTCCCTTGAATATGGTGTAAATAATTCTGCTGTGCACAAGCTGAGTGGCTGACTTAAAATTTTTAAATCAGTGCTCTCAAAGGTATTAACCAACTACTGAGCTAACCCTGAAATCGTGGAAACTTTGACAGAGGGTGGATCCCAAGAAATTTAAGTGAATTAGTCTCATTTCATGTGGAAAATTGGAGAGAAATATGCATACATTAAGGAAATATGCAAGCTGATGTTCTAGATGTTTATTGTTTCCATGTGTTTATTTCTAAACAGAGTAATTTAAGAAGCTCACTTTGGGCATATGGAAAAAATATAAGAAAAAACTCTGACTTAAAATATAAGGAAGCAAACCTAAAATGAGAAGCTTTTTGAGCTTTTTCTTCAGTTCTTTCCATCTGCAGGAATGACTTTTAATAGTGATTTTCTTGGGCCGCTGGTGTTACTGAGTGGTGTGCTGCTTGCTCATTTCNCCTGCACCTTCTCTTTAACCCACTTTGGTTTTTCACACATTCAGTGAAACATTTCATCCTCACAGCAGGATCAATCAAAACCTGAGTACTCACTTTCCTTCCCACCTGCCAGCATCTGCAATAGCACCAGTGTCTATATTCACACAATGGATGTTATTTTGCTTAGTTTTAAAATTCTCTTCTGATTATTGTCTTTACTTGACTGTAGCTTCATTGTAAAACCCCTTCCTGTTTCTTCATCCAATTTCAAAAACATTACATCATCCCCACCTTCTTCTCCTTTTCCTTCACAGCAGCCACTCCAAATATTTCCCAGTAATATATCTGTTTATTATGAGCAGTGGGAGAGTGGGAGGGGCATGGTTATATTACATAAATGTTGTACCTGCCTTTTCTTCCTTCTCACTGTAACCTAGAACTTTTCTAGATTCTCTCCTCCCAGGCACTGGCCACTTGAAATCTTGGAAGTAGGACATTTCTATTGTACTAGAAGAGAGGAAGTCATTTAACTTATTCTATGGTATTCCATGAGGAAATGTGCTCCTAGTTAAGAGATGTTTTCTTTTCAGTCAACAGGTGTAATCTCATACTTTTGGTATTGAGGAGGATCTTTGGGATTGGCTTGGAGTTAATTTATTTTGAGTGGGTATTCTCAACTAAGTAAATAATAAAAAAAAGTACAAATATAACTAGAGGACCATATCCCATGTCATTCCTGATAGCAATGCCCCTTGAGCTCAGCTTTGTACAGCAGGCAGAGAACTTTGCTGGAGGAATTGTTCTGCTGGACTGTAGTCAATCCAACATCAGTAATAGGAACTGGGTGAACAATATTGAAAGGAGGTGGAAAAGATGAACTCTAAAAATAATTATTTTCTTTCCCTATCCTTACAGATTTGCAACTAAATCATGCTGGACTAAACTCCAATGATTTCATTATTAGTTGCATTATTACTGAAATGTTTCAGATCCTTGGGATCCTGTTGTGCTAAGTGTTGTAAAAAACAAAGGAAAAGAAACCTAGAGGAATTTACACTCTGGTTACCAGCCAAGAGACAACAAATAGTTATGGGGGAACAGGAGGCACCGGGAAACTGTAAAGTAATTTTGGTCATCATGGCAAACAGTGATCTCAGCACTTGAGTTTTCTCACTAGTGGTATTTTGTACACATCATGGAAAATACTGTGTGGAAACAAAACTCCTGTTAGTTGCTATAAACAGAAGGTTCAGAAATCTTTCTGTGGTCTCTTACAATTTTAAAGCAATCAATTTAAAACTGACTGACACCAATTTTCCTCATTGTGTTGCAACAAGACAAGTAACTTAATACAGATAAGTAAAGAACTGGAGTTGTGAGCTTTGTCTTGCAAACAAAAAATTCCCAGTGAGATATACCCAAGTAAGGCTTACTGAACAAAACATGTCTTTGCTGATGTGTGAGCCTTGGGCCAGGACAAGAACTGTAGTTAGGATCATGGCACATCATAGCCATGGTATTATAAAAATATGCATATTTTATTGAATGAAATAGTAAAAGCTAAACTGCATCTAGTCTTTGAAGTTTCTGGGGCCACAGACTTTGGTTCCAGGCTCTAGGTCTACGCAGAGAAGAAAGAGACATGGCTGAGTCTTGGAGAAGCCTTGGAGAAACCTTGTTTCTTTCACTATCACAATGCTATATAAAGGGATCAAGGTGGAAACTTGGTGAATCAAGAGATGTTATAATGAGTTTCTGCTCAACATATTCTATTTCTCCTACTTACAGGTTTCTTTTGCTTCCTGTGAGATGAACCTTCAAGTGATAAAACTCCGTGACTAAGATCCCAGTGCAACTGAATGACAATTTTTAGACAACACACTCTTCTCTTTTTGAAAGAGAAATTTATTTATTTGAAATAGAAACTGCAGATTCTGTTTCACTTCTGCATTGAAAATGTATTCTGTTTTTGGCTCAGATAGAGTTAATTTTTTTCCTCTTAGCTCAGTCA
The DNA here is from genome assembly GCA_013397195.1 of Hylia prasina. Classification (NCBI taxonomy): domain Eukaryota; kingdom Metazoa; phylum Chordata; class Aves; order Passeriformes; family Sylviidae; genus Hylia; species Hylia prasina. The sequence goes on from VYXD01011734.1 coordinate 34,277, forward strand.
GTGCTGTGTTTTTTGGATTTAGTATGAGAATAATGTCAACAACACACTGATGTTGTAGTTGTTGCTAAGTAGTGCTTACCCAAAGTCAAGAACTTTTCAGCGTCTTATGCTCTGCCAGTGAGGAGGTGCACAAGAAGTCAGAGGGAGCATGGCCAGGACAGCTGTCCCCAACTGGCCAAAGGGATATTCCATACCAAGGAACGTCATGCCTGGTGCAAAAACTGGGGGGAGTTGGCTGGGAGCTGCCAATCACTGCTCAGGGATGGGCCGGGCATTGGTCAGTGTGTGGGGAGAAATTGTATTGAGCATCACGTTTCCCTTGGGTTTTATTTCTCTCCCTCTCTTTATTGTCTCTCTTTGAATTATAATTATTATTTATTGTTGGCTATATTGTTGTTATATCATATTTTATTTCAGTTATTAAACTGTTCTAAACCCACAGGTTTTGCCCCTTTCTGATTCACCTCTGTGTAGGAGAGGCAGTGAGAGAGCAGCTGCATGGTACTTAGTTCCAGGCTGGGATTAAAAAACAGCGAAAAGCAGCAATTTTTAGCATAAAAATGCTCTTCAAATGACGTATAGCACTTGGAAAAATATTCTAGATGATCAAAAGAACAGCAAAATATTTCAACATACTCCATTTTTCTATCAATGTTCAAATTCCTGAACAGGAAAGCATACATCCTAAGTGACACAGTAATCAAACTACTGGACTCAGTTCAGACATGTCTCTGCTCAACTCAATAGAAAACCTAAAGCACTGGTGTGCTGCAGGAATTAACAGTAGGAGCTCAAGATCAGTTATGTTGTGCATGTCTAAGGATCCAGAACAATACAAAGTTGCCCAGAACACAACTGGTGTGAAACAGCTAAAATCCAAGAATAATAACCGGGATTATTATAAGGACCAAAATATTCTGGTAAAAGCTTAAAGTGTCTACAGTTTGTCTGCAGCATGTGCTTTTAAGGCACCTTTTGCTGCAGCTGAATGTTTTGAAATCATGTCCTCAGAAGGCTGTATAGCTTTTACACGAGAAAATAACATGTGGCGCCTGAGCTGCCTGGTGCATGGGCGGTGGTAAATCCAACATGGAGCATTACAGTCACAGCAACATTTAAAGTACAAAGTCAAGGGAGAAAATGGGGGATTCAAATCAGCAGCTACTGCTTCTACTTCCCAGGACTGGGTCGCCAAGCAGATTACACAATCAGACTTGGTTAAGTGTCTGTCTGGCCCCATGAATCTTAAATTCTTGGCTTTGTCACAGAACAGATTTCAACACCTTCTTCCCTTCCTCTCTCTGTGTACATGCTCACATGTTTGCACAAACAAAGAGTGGTGCATAGCCTGCAGTTCAGCGTGCTGGGAAATGGGAGCTGAGGATTCAGGCTCCTTGTAGCTGAATGGGAAACTGAGCTCCATGTCTGTTCCTTCTGTCACAAGGCTGTGATGGAGTAACAGTGAACTCTTCTCCAAGGTTTCACACTGAGTGAAGCAGGCATAGAACCATAAAATGGTTTGAGTTGAAATGGACCTTTCAAGGTCATTTAGTTTCAGCCTCTGGCCATGGGCAGGGACGCCTCCCACTAGACCATGTTGCTCAAGGCCCCATCCAGCCTGGCCTAGAACATGTCCAGGAATGGGGCAATCCACAGCTTCCCAGGCAATCTCTTCTAGTGTCCACCACCCTATTAGTGAAGAATTTCTTTCTACTATCTTATCTAAAGCCACCCTCTTCAATTTGAACACATTCTACTTCTCCCTTGTGCTGTCTCTTCATGCCATCTCCAAGTCCCTCTCCATCTCTCGTAGCCCATTCCATTTAGGCACTGGAAGGCCACAGCAACAACTCCCCAGAGCCTTCTCTTCCCCAGACTGAACAGCCCTGACTGGCTTATCCTGACTTCATGGCAGAGATGCTCCAGTCCTCTGAGCACCTCCTCTGGACACACTTCCTCAGGTCTGTGTACTTCCTAGGTTGGAGACACCAGAATTAGATTCAGTATTCCTGGTAGGGTCTCTGGAAAAAAGAGTAGAGGGGCAGAATCAGTTCCCAGAGTTCTTCTTTTGGTGCAGCAGGACACATTTGGCTTTCTGGGCTGCAAGCTCACATTGCTGGGTCGTTTGTGTCTCTCATCCTCCAGCTCCCCAAAGAACTTCTCCTCAGGGCTGTTTTCAATCCATTCCCAGCCCTGCTGAATTTGTACTTGTGATTGCCTTGATCCATGTGCAGGACCTTGCTCTTGGCCTTGATGAGTGTGAGAGTTGCACTGGGTCACCTCTCTAGCCTGTCAGATCCCTCTGGATGGCATCCCAATGGCATCCGGATAGTCACACTTCTGTGTGGGTCACCAGGAACTGGTGAAGGTGTATTTAAAGGAAAAATTAGTGACACCACAGTTGAATGAACAGTTTCAAGGTAAATTGTCTTGAAAAGAAAGCTGATGTGGAGTAGCCTGTGTGACGGGTGGAGCTTGCCACGCATATCTGAGCAGTGCAGTGCAACATATGAATACAGTTATGGGCTGAGAGAGTTCTGATTAGTGCAGCTGACATCAACCTATGGCTGAACTGGCTCTTCAAACATTGTCAAAGTAGCCCTGGTCTGGGTTGTCAAGTGCCTCTCCGAGATCCAACAAAAGCAGGAACAAAGCACCAATAATTGTTACCATGTTTATTTCATGTTTCTTAGTTTCAGAAAATAATTACAGTCTGATAAAAAAAACATATATGAAATATGTGAATTCAGGATTAATATAGGAGTGTCATCTGTGTGGGTGTCACAAGGTAAAACTGATATTGAATCCAAATGCAAGTCCTAGGCAGATGAAAACTGTTTTTTTCTGTCTGCTTCCTGCTTATCTTTCTGCATTCATCTCCCCATCCTCCTATTTCCCTTCTCATTACAATAATTAGAGTCCTGGATCATCTTGTATATGTTTTTCAAAAAGTCTGGAAAGGGGCAAATGCTGGACCAAATGAGATGGATAGTTTATTCTAATCAAATTCAAAACAATTAATGCAAAATTCAGATTACAGAAGTCAGCCAAGTCTCTGTTTCTATTGGAACCTTAGCGTGTAGATTTCTTTACTGTTTATGATTTTTAACTGCACAAGCCCATCAGAAAAACTTATTCCATTCTATTTTTTGGGTTTTTTTCCCCCAGATAAAAAGATTAGGGCTTTGGGGGCAGGAGAGGACTTTGGGCCTTGTCAAAATGACACAAAAGGTTTAACTAGGAAAGTTCATTGCCATTTTGCTAAAAAACTAGAAGTTGAATAGCTGTTGTTGGTTGTTACCTCCCATGGGGGAGCCTATGGTGCCTACACTGAGGAAAAGTTCTTACAATAGGAAGAGACACCGTAAAGTCAAGCTACTTGTGTTTACATTTTATTTATTTCTATTAATAACGGTTCACCAACATCTGATACCACTACCTTCTGGTTCCAGCATTCTTCATGCAAAACTCTTCCTAAGGAAAATATGGTCCAATGGGTGTGATGTGCCACACAGACATTGAATCACTTAGGTTGGAAAAGACCTCTGAGATCATTAAGTCCAACCTATGACCCAGCACAACTAAACCGTGGCACTAAGGGCCATGTCCTGTCTTTGATTAAGCACCTCCAGGGATGGTGACTCTACCACTTTCCTGGGCAGCCTGTTCCAATGTCTAACCACATTGAAGAAATTCCTCTTAATGTCCAACTTAAACCTCTCCTGGCACAGCTTGAGGCCATGTCCTCTCATCCTGTTGCTGGTTACCTGGAGAAGAGTCTGGAGAAGACCCCCACCAGACTACCACCTTCTTTCAGAAAGTCGTAGAGTTTAATAAGGTTCCCTCTGAGCCTCCTTTTCTCCAGGCTGAACACCTCCAGCTCCCTCAGCTGCTCTTCATCAGACTTGTGCTTGAGACTCTTCACTAGCTTCATTGCCCTTCTCTGCCCTGTACCTCAATGTCCTTCCTGAAGTGAGTGGCCTGGAACTGGACACAGCACTCCAAATGCTCCTCACCAGTGCCAAGTACTGGGAGAGGATCTCTTCCCTGGTCCTGCTGGCCACACTATTCCTAGTACAGGCCAGGGTACCATTGGCCTTCTTGGCAACTTGGGCACTCACTGTACAGCTGCTTTCAGCCACCACCCTCAGGTCCTTTTCCTCCTGGCTGTTTTCCAGCCACTCTGTCCCCAGCCTCCAGTGCTGCAGGGGGTTGTTGTGGCCAAAGTGCAGGACTGGCACTTGGTCTTGTTTAACCTCATACCATTGGTCTTGGCCTGTAGATCCAGCCTTTTCAGATCTGTCTGCAGACCCCTCCTACCCTCTAGCAGGTCAATAATCCTGCTCATCTTTGTGTCCATGAATTTACAGAGTGGTGCAGCTTGGTGGGACTGAGCTGTTGAGCAAAGCTTCCCTGGAGTGGTAGGGAATGTCCAGGTGAGGAAAGCCCACAAACCTGCTTGAAGGTGTCTGCAGGCATGATCTCAACCTGTGACCCCATGGTTTATTGTTGCATATTCCTATCTACCATGGGCAAAAACTGGGATGTGACTGTTCCAGCCTGGATGTGGTGTTGGGAAAACATTCCCTCTCACTCTTGCAATGGCACAGAAGAAACTGAAGGAGAAGGAAGTGAGTGAAGAACATTACCTGATACAGCACAACCTGATCCTTCTCTTTATTGTCTGCAGTACATGGGAGAAGCAGCAGTGCAGGGAAATGGGAATGTGGTTCAGCTATTGAATAGGTCTCTCTGCAAACTTGGAGTGTTTGTCTGCACCACTGTGAAAATCACTCAGAAATCACTGCCCAAATCCTTAGACTTTTTGAAAATCACAGCCTTAGTTTCAGCTCAGTGCTCCAATTTAACACTCAGAGCTCAACCAAGGACTAACATGGGTGAGCCTGATTTACTTAAAAGAATAATAATCTACTTTATTTAAAGGAAAGAAGAAAGAAAAATAGCAAGAGAAATAACAGAGCACCTCCCTGCTCTACAGCTGCAGACTCCTTCTCTGACTGATCTCTCCTTTGAGAAATACTTGCAGGCTGTTCCTGTCCATCACTCCTGGCTAACTGCTGGAGCTGACTCCCTCCAAATGCTTTTCAAGGATTACCAGACAACTGGCCTTTATCTCTTCAGCTAATATCAACACAACCCACCAGGATATTTTTGACAGACCTACACACTGTTGGGGCAGCAGAGTACTGCAACTGTGCTGGCTAATGCCCACAAGAACTCCTCAAAGGAGACATCAATCAGAAAAGGAGAAAGAAATCAAAGTCAGTGGTCCTCCATGTTTTTGTGTGGCACTCTTGCTTATCCTTCCATGCCATTTTCATTAACAGAATGTTGCCCTGGAGGTGTCAACAGGGCTTAGCCTGAGCTTATGAGCTTAATGAAATAAATAGAAGTGAAAACTGTTGGTTTTTTTTCATGAATGATCAAGTTGTTTTTTTCCATGCAGGCCATTAAAATCCTAAATCAGCTTCAATGTACCAGTGAGAAAGCATCAGTGAGGTTTGCAGAAGGCTGCAGTGATTCAGTTAGGTAACATCAGTTTTATTTTAGGCTTTTTCAGAAGCCCAGAACACAAAAGAATGTCTGGGAGAGCTTAATAAGCAGAGGGACAATGTGTTCTGTGATAAATTACATACATAATGAGTAATGACAGAGCTTTTTGCTTTTCTTTTCAATTTTGGTCACAAATAAGCAAAGTAATTAACCAAGTCCTCTCAAAAGGGAAAATTTTTTTCTCAGTGAGCATCAGTGAAGATTGTATTTTTTCAGCTGTGCTGATTCAGAGTATTTTGTATCACCTTTTACAAAGCCAAACAAAGCTTAATGGTATTTCCATTAAATTTCAATTGAAATACTTCCAAAACAGTTCTTCCGTAAAGATAGGCTATTTGTCCTGATTCAGCTCTCTGATAAGACCTGATCTGGAATAGCATGTACTGTTCTGGTAAGCATTTTCCAGAAAGCAGAATAAGTCCAGCACAAAAAGTGGAATTAAGTTCTTGTGAGATGAACTGCAAGTACCAAGATTATTCAGGGCAGAAACAGGCAGGGGGTACCTCTTGCTGTCAAGTGACACCTGTCAGAGAGAGGTGAATACACAGAAGGAACAACTTCTGGACAGAGCTGGCCAAGAAAAAATTGAGGTGAAAGGCTCATGAAGTCTGACATGGAGAGTTGAAGGGTTTTAAGCCTCGTGTTCTTGGATGACATTCCAGTGGATGTAAAGGGCTTTTTTTAGTTTTAGGGCAGAACTTGCTCCCTTCATGAAAGAAATGGAATAATATCATTCCCTCTGACAGAAAAGGGACTTTTCACCTTTCAGTTACATTTCCCAAATGACAGCAAGTCCTAATGGATGTGTTCTTTACCACCTCCAATTTTTTTAAAGCAAAAATAAGGATTTTTATAGTGAAGCTAGTCAAACTGGGCAGGGCAAATATTGACTCTCTTTGAAGTGAACTCATTATTAAAAACACAAGCAAATCTGTCTCTCTCACCATGCAACCATTCCATGGTAAACCAAAAAGCATCAGGTTGCATCAAGGAAAAAAGAGGAAATGGATTTAATGGCTCTGTTTCTCTTCCCATTGGTGTTAATAAGTAACGACTGTGAAGTAAATAGAATTATATCAATGCGACTAGAATAAAACCCAGCCTTTGTATGAGAACAAAATATGAAAAAATACTTCTTTTATGCGTGATACATTTAACTGACTAGTTACTGAAATTGGTGAAATACTATTGTCAATTGGGTGCAAAATTATAGTATAAAATTATGTTTACACTAAAATATTGGAAAAACCTTGCAGTTAGTTTTTTGATGTGACTTAAAAGGTTACCATGTTTGATGATATCTCACAATAACTTTTTCTTTTCAAGACAGGCATTTTGATGAGAAGAGTTCCATCAATTTTCAGCTGGTGCACACATAGAACTTCAAAGTTCTGTACATGATTGCTGGAGCAGTTATACAAAACTTGCAAATTGTCAGTTTTTGCAGGTGGTCTTTTCTATAGAATAGCAGCAGCTTTAAAAAAAGCTTCTGAAATCAGTGGTCCCCACAGGTACTTTCCAGAGCTTTTCCTGTTGCATATAGAGTTCATTCCAATGTAGGAAAATACTGGTTTCTACCTTAAATGATAAGTGAGATTATTTCTCAGAAGTTGTTGGCTGTTAGTATAATAACTGGACGAAGTTCCTTTATAAGGAAAAGACAGCGCTTAAGGGCCATTTGTTACAATGAAACTTGTCATCAAGAGGACAAATTTAGCAAGACAGCACTTGCTGTTTTAGAGAGGGCATGTTCCTCAGTCCTGCACTGACAGCCATCCTGATCAACAGGAGTTTTTTTATGCCAACTTTGCAAAAGGACTGATTTTCATGAGCTGTGAACTGATACTCTCCTCAAAGGGTTTTAATGTAATACTTGAACAATGAATATGAAATCTGCAATGTGCTCGAGTAGCTGTGAGCTAACACTGAATTAACACTGTATTACATAACAGTAATGTATGGTTAATATAAACCACAGATATCATATCCTTCTCCATCCTTTTTGCCAACCACAAGCAAGCATCTCAAGTAATGAACTTATAATTTCCTCTTATTCCTTTGAATTTCTCTCATATCTTTTTCTTTCCTTTGCTTTCAGCTTGTGCTGACTCTCCAGCCTGCCCAAGGCATGGAGAAGGGTGTCACTTTTCACAATAAATTGAGCTGGTTTCATGATCTCACTCCCTAGCTGTAGGTCAGAAAAGGACTGCACAGGTGGATGGGTGGATGCTTCCGTGGATAAAGCTGTGGACACCTTTATTTGGGATCTCCCATCATGTCACCTAACTGGCCTAGACTTTTGAAGACTAATAGTAGAGACTGCCTGGACCAGATGTCCAAAATCTGCTCTACAGAAGACGCCTGAATAGCATTGTTGAAAACAGTGGGGTCAGATTTAATGCAGCACTACTTTCACGTTAAGTGACACAGATCTCCAATGTGCTTTCAGTTTAGAAAATGTCCTTTTAGCTGATGAGTCCAGAAAGTGTTTTTAAAATTGTCATTCATTTATTGGAAAGACAATAAAGCTTCTAAGCCATGCTTTCCCTTAAATATTGTATCACAGGAGTGATAGATCTTCAGAGCTCTTATAAAGGCAAAACTGAATTTCATTTAAAGAGCACTCCTTATGTCTTCTCATTCTAGTCCTATTCTCATAAGAGTCTTCTCCTTCCCCCTGCCCATGGAAAAGGAATAGAAAGGTCAGTACAGTGTACATTTTAGTATCTTTTATAGTATTATACATTGACCAAAAGTTTAAATATGGAAAGTATTACAGCACTATGCTATGTTACGTGATGAGAAACACATTTTGCTGGAGATACAATCTGTGTTACCAACAAAATAAGTATGTATAAGATCTGGTTTAACTTAGTTATCCTTTTGTCCTTTTTTTCTGCTTATTGTTATGTAACAGTTGTGATGGTGAAATGCATAATGACTATTCCGGACAGTATGATAGAGCATCATATGGCATTTATATTGGAGGGTAAAGCATATAAACATATGAAACTCATTTAAAGATACAATTAAACTTCTAAACAAAGAACTTCATAAATATTTCATTTGAAAACTCAGCATCGACCAACTACCTGAGGGCTAAGGGGACTTTTTTTAATACAACATAATAAAGATTTAATAAAAATGCTGTTGTTAGAAGTGCAAGTGTGTTAACTGTCTCTGACAGAGGGCTATTAAAATGTATCCTTCAGTCAGTTCATTCTTGTATTTTATTTAAACCAGCAAGGTCCTGTGAGTTTACTGCCTGGGATTATGGTAAACAATAGAAACAATATATACTAGTAATATTGTATCATATATATCTATATAACCCTTTAATTTAGACAACTCTTTTTATCCGAGGGATTTTCTGCTGGTTGATATGAATTCTGAACAATCCACACAGTCTGTGATCACTTTTATTCAAGTCAATCCTTTGCTGCCCTCAGTACAACAGAACAGACTTTGTGGGTTTGCTTTCAGTGTAGGGCTGGTGCTGGATTATCCATTTTTCATGACTAAATCCACTGTTCCAAAGATGAGGCATATTTGCCATTACATGAATATTTTACATCCAGAGTGAATATGATTCAAATCATGTTCTCTAGCAAATAAAATAATTATGTGAATAATCCAGAAATTATTGTGGAAGATTTATAGAATGTTATGCAAGACTGATTAGGAAGTAATAAAACCCTCTTTGACTTTAAAAAGTAGGAACTATTGAATAAATGTGATTTTCAACTGTCTTAAGCATTCCCAATTGATATTCCTTGAATATCACTGGTGTGTTTAATTCCAGGACAGTGTTTTGTAATAAATTTGTTCAAAAGTCAGTGAAAGGCATTTTAAAATTTTGAAGTAAGTCCCGGCCCATGAGACTGGAATCAAGGTCAATAGATATTTTATTGAAAGAATGGAAAAATGAGACAGAGATGAAAAAAAAAGGCTTCACCAGATTGCAGTACACAGAAAATGAAATACATTATTTGGAGATTCATTAAGCTAAATTAAAAGAGCCAGAAAAATATCAGAAGTTAGGCTCTAGGCTAGCCATACTTTAATACAGGGAAGCAAGGAAGCTCAAAGGCTCTAACTTAATATTTACTTTTCAAAAAATTTTCTGGCAGATTAAATCTATGTTTTTTGTTCTTCTGTTTTTGGACTGAGGTGAAGAAAGCTCAGGACACATGCTGTGTTAAGGTGGAGAAGTATATGTATCTTTATTTTTCAGAGTCAGGATGTGATATTTCACATTTTTGTATGTTTGTTTTTACTCCTTTTCATTTCACTAGGACACTTTTTAAAAGGACTTTTCTTGATATTTGTTTACACAGATAATATTTTTTTATGTTTAAAGGTTTTATAGGTGATAGAACTGCCTATTATTAAAATTACCTAATACTTCCTATTATGAAACTTTGATTTTCTCTACTTAGAATAGTGCCAAACTGTAACTGCTCTGACTGAAGTTTTCCATGCCAAGTAGCTGTCCCAGGCTGTACTTTTCTGGAAAGCTCCTGCCAAAACAATTCTGCCATTTCTAGGAATGATGCAAGGAAAAAAAAGTATTTTTTTGCCCACGTCCTTGAAGTTCTTGAAATCTGGGCTTTGAAATGTGCCACTGCCCCTATACTTAGGGCAAGAGAAATGAAAATTTTCAGAGGACTGGTTTGTAGAAAAAAGGTATGCCTCCAGTGGTTATTTTCATACTTCAGCGAAGATGCAGGTAAGAAACCTTAAATTTTATGGATTAAAATCTCCAGTGCATCCTCAGGTACCTGATTGTCCATAGATCTTTCTCTACTCAGTAGGCACCATCGCTGACCAAGGAACTGAACATGCCTCAGCTCACAGTGGTAGCAAAAAAGGTGGCCTTTATGACATATATGATCACTAAAATGAGAACAGTGAACAGGTCTGACATTATATTCTTTATGACAATTGTCTGTTTTCAGCTATAAACCTTGTTCTGTCACAAAAATGTAAAGGAGGAATTTTGCTCAGATACAACAGAAACTAAAGCTGAAATTGAGAAAGAAAAGGGCTGGACTGAAACAATATATCTAAAGAAACAAGAACTCGAGGATGTAAGGGAGAACTAAAGGAAAACAGAAAATGAGAGGAAATTCAGAGAATCACAGAATCATGGAATGGTTTGATTTGGAATGGGGCCCTGAAGACCAACGAGTTCCAAGCCACTGCCATGGGCAGGGACATGTTCCACTGGACTTGGTTGCTTAGAGCCTCATCCAGCCTGGTCTTGAACACTCCCAGGGATGGGACATCCCCAGCTTCTCTGGGCAACCTGTGCCATGGCCTCACCATCCTCACAGTAAAGAATTTGCTTCTAATATCTGATGTAAAGCTACTCTTTTTTAATTTGAACCCATCCCCCCTTGTCCTGTCACTACATGGACCTGTTACCACAATGATCTTGTAAATTGTCTTGTCCCTTCTTTCCTGTAGGCTTCCTTAAGGTACCATAAGGCCACAATTATGTCACCCCTAAGCCTTCTCTTCTCCAGGCTGAAAAATCCCAGTTCTTTCAAGCCTTTTGTCTGATCAACTTGCTGACCTCCTCTGCACTTGCTCCAGCAGCTCCATGTCCTGCCTGTGCTGAGGACCCCAGAGCTGGATGCAGCATTGCAGGTGGGATCTCACCAGAGATTAGAGGGGCAGAATCTCCCCTCTCCTGCTGGCCCACACTGCTTGGAATGCAACCCAGGACACATTTGGCTTTCTGGGCTGCCAATACACATTGATGGGACGTGTCCAGTCTCTCAGCCACCAGCACTCCTGAGTCTTCTCTGCTGGGCAGTTACCTGGGCATGGAATCAATAACAGGGAAAACTGGAAGTGTGAAATGAGACATAATGAACATTTAAAATTCTCAGCATCAAGGTGTATGGAATTCTACTTTAAAGGTTTTCCTGTGTATCATGGCAACTTTTAGTTAGAGGTCCCTGTGTTTTTACCTCTAGGATCTCTGCCCCCATGAGAGGATGGAGATTATCTTTCTGGAGTTTGTACCACAGAGAAAGTTGTCTTCATCACCCATTTGTTGCAGAACTGGGAAGGAATGTAAAGCTGAAGCAAAAGACTTCAGCAAGAGCCTCATTATGAAGACTGAATGCAATTCTAGACACTGAATTCCCATCTCAGCTCTAGTTATGTTACTGAGGAAGTAACTTAAACTTTGCATAGATTACAGAATGTATTTCTTTTCTTTGGTACTCAGATTCAGACTGGGGAAACATACTGGAAGATGTGCTGAAGCCTCCCAACTGCAACTTTGGTCAATGAGAGTTGTAAATCAAACCCCAGGTGTGCCAGATGGAATACTCAAAGTTCATGGATATTATTAAGTGTAATCTCCCTGTTTCAGGCTTGTGTTTGTAGGATGTGCATAAAAGTCACATGGATACTGTGGATATTATTAATATTTCTAAAGCTTGCAGAATTATACTGATTAGCATCATAAAAGAAAACTCATGTGGAGGTTAATTAATGTCCCTTAGAGAAGGGTTTGAGTAGTGTGCAACAAAGATGGCATGAGGCCATCCATTGAACAATGGGCCCATGTACTGAAAAATGAAGTAAATATTGAACAGCTGTTCATTAAGTAAACACCATCCATGCTGAGAACTGAAACGGCTGGTGTGCAATGGAAAGAAAAAAAAATTAATGATTATGTGATGAAAGCATGCATCAAAATGCATATTCTCAAGATAAATCAGTTGAGGTTGCATGGGCAGCTTATTTCTGCCACACTCTCACTTTTGCATATAATTTTAAAATATTTTCAATGTTATTTTTATACATGCATGCTCTATAAAAATATATGCTCATCTGCTAATGAATGCACTAAGCAATAGAGATAAAAAATAGGAAAAAATGGAGGTTATGGTTAATAAAAAGTGTCTATGAATGGAATGGAAGAATGAAGTGGATTCAGAGAAGCGGAAAATAGGGAGGGATGTTCTTATCTCCACCTGGAAGGTCTGCAGGAAAACATGGAAAGACTAATTCTCCATTATAGAAAAGCTTCATATCCCCAGCTGAAAAGCGCAATTAAAGTAATGATCTTCAAATCCTGTTTTGAAAATGAGACATGAATTTCCCATTGATTTCAGTACCAATTGAACCTTTTAGTCAATGCTCAAAAGTTCCCAGCCTTGAGTTTTCCCCATCCATTACAGATCAGTGTGAGTTTCATTGGCATCCATCTGACTTCCTAAACAATATTGTTTTTCCAGGAGCTTAACAAAAAAGTGAGTACAAATTCAGTTCTTCAATTACCCACTTGCTTCCATCTCATTCAGCGTCTTCCAAGATGTTTGAATGACACTTTCCTGTAACGTCTTATTTTTTATAGCCTATATTGCAAGTATTTTCACCTTGCCTTCTACTTCAAAACAAGCTGTTAAAATAACAGCTGAGAAAAATATCTGAACGTACTTTACACAAGATTTGACATTGGAAGGTGGTAAAATCATGTAGAATACATCACAATGTGCTGTCAATGTGTTGTCCTTTGTACTCAGAGAACTGTTTCATTTTTGGTCTTTTCAAATATACATTTGTATCCTTTTTTTTGTCACATGCCATTTTGCAGATCAGTTATGAATGGTCATTGAGCAATTGCTGTCTATACCTGTGTTACTCTTATTTAATGTCTTTTGGACTCATTACCTTATCATCTGCTGTCTAAGACAGATGCTCTTTGGTACAGTTATTGTGATTTTTCCAAGATTTTGTAATATTCTGTGTGACGAAGTTGGAACTTCTATCTGCTCTAACAGAATATAAACTGTTACTCCAGAGTGAATTTTTTCATTAATTTTTAGACTAAGACTAAACTAAATATTGCCCCAAATTGTTCTTAAAAGTACAGAAACAGAGGCACAAGGAAGAGTAAAATTAAATAAAAGATATGCTGGGTGCAGTTGCTATTCATAAATACTGATATTCTATACAAATATCCCCATGATATTGCTACAATCTGATCTTTCAAGTGTGCACTCTCAGTAAAGATTATGCTGAAGACATTAAAATATGTTTCTTGACCTAACCATTTAATTTCAACAGAGGTAGGGATGATCATAATGATTTTGAGGGTCTCTAGGTCAGAACTAGAGGTTCTTTAATAAAAGCTTTATACTTCACATAGCTTGACCTTTATACTGGAATTTTATTATTTCTATAATATATCCTTTCCTTTTAATTACTTGTGCTTCTATAAAGTCCTGGGGTCGACTCTTTGAAAGGATGAATTACAACTGATTTTTTATGGTATTGTTAGAAAAATTGGTAAGAAAGCTTTTTAAAGCGTCTAGTATTGCACTCTGCAACACAGGGCACTGTGTTAAATACATCGAATTTCCCTTAAATCCACTATACAACTTTGTTGTTAAACTCTGTTTGATGTTTACTTAACTTACATTATCTCAGTGGGCAATCATTCTCTGGAACATTTTGAAACAAATGGTAATCTCAGTTCTAAGGAGCACACAGTCTTTCATACAGCACTCTTTGCCAACCACCATGCCATGTGCAGGCCTGTAATTTTAATATCCTTATCAAGGTAGAGAAGAGAAATGCACAAATCATGGGAATATAGGATATTTTGATTGTGCAAGGGAGTTTAACAATATTATTTCCTTAATATATAGCCCTCAAAAAGAGAGGAACTACGGAATCAAATGAAAGATGATTAGTGTACATATGTGCCATGGGCAAATATTAGGGTAAGTACAGTAAAAAACACCCATACTGCTTCAGGAATTTTAATTAGGTAATTGTCCATAACATGTTTCTTATGAATTTATTGAATTTTTACTTGCTCTGCAACTAAAGAAACTTCAAACTCTGTGAATTCAAAGTAGAATTTAAAGTTAAAAAAAACACTAAGAAGCAAATTTTAAGGTGTTTTCTTTTTTTTGTTTGTTTGGGTTTTTTTTTAGTTTATATCACATAATTTAGTAAATCAAATTATTTACAATAATAGGGCTCAACAGTGTATTTATACAGATTCTATAGAATTCTGAAGTTAAATGAAACTTGAAATCTGACCTTTTCCTTTAAAGAAAAGCTAGATTTTTATTTAAAGCAGGAACAGGTCTTTACTGTGCTCACAATTTATGGGACTATCAATAATCTCATAAATATTTCAATCAAAGGAAAGTATTATGACTGAACATTAGAAATTTAAACTACTTAGATCAGTTTAAATTAATTTAAATTAATCAGTTTAAATTCCTACATAACCATGATTTTTTTCCCTATATAAAAAAAATGCCACAGTTATTCTGAGGTTATTGGTATATACACCATAATTATTTGGTATTCAATATTTTGTAGCTGCTCACTAAAATTTTAATTAAAGCCCTCTTGTCAATATGATTCTAGAATAAATGAGTATTCTTGGAAATTACTAAAGGAGAAAACCACCATGTTTCTAGAAACCTCATAGATATCATTATTGAGTGATTATAGTACAATATAACCCAATTTCCCCAGCTAAACAAATCCATATTTTGACTTTGTGATGAAAAATTGTTCTATGTTTGGCTTGTAAAATTTTGTTTTCCTTCAGTTTAACTCACTGGAAGGTATAACTGCCAGCAGTTTACCCAAATTTATTTTGGTATAATTCTTGTTTGATTTGACAAAATTTTAAAGCAGCTGGTGATAATTTGTTTATAATACATATGCTTCTTACATAACCTTCAGATTTTCTTTCCTTTGAGGAGCCATTAGTTGCAGTCTAAAAGTGTGTGGAGGGCCATTATCTTCTATCTGTGTGATACAATTTTTGTCATGTATCTTTGAATGCAAATACAGTTTAAAGTGTTATTTGGAACGTGGAAGACATTTCCTGTACTTGTTTTTCCAGTTGTTCAGTTTATTACAGTAACACCTTTCCTGTGAATTAATTATAGTTCATCTCTGCAGTTTCTAAACAGCACCTGTCTTAAAACAAGCATGTGAATCCTTCCTAGAATAGATACTCAAACTCTTGCTAAGTCACTCGAATGTCCTTCAGAGTTTTATACTTAGGCAACTCAGCTCTGAGGGTTGAAGTAATTTGAAACTGGTTGGCTGTGTGGTTATGAGGGCAGATGTCTTGGAAAAAAACAAAAAAGGCAAAATCAGTCTTCATCATCATCTTCATCTTCATCTTTTAAGAACATAAGTGGAAGAGGGGGCACAGATGACCTGTGGACCACTTCCATCTATTTTTTCCATTTATGCACTGCTGGTTCTGGGGTACTGGGTCTGGTACCCCACTTGTGCCCCTTCCAAGGGGATTACTGCTCACTCCCTCCTCTGCCCTTCTGATCTTGGATCTTTTGCATTCCTTCATATACACTGACTTGGCTCCAAGGCTGACTTGGAAAATTTTGAGCAATCTTCTTGAGAAGAGTTATCTTGAAACACAGATGATATGGCATCAAACCCTCTTGATTTTAACACAGGGATAGATTTTTCCTGCAGAAGGGAGTTCTCTGTACAGGTCATAGGGTGTGGGGGAGACTGATACAGCTCCATCAACCAATTGTACAAAGAGCACCTTGCTTTTAACACCTTGACTGGATGTTCCAAGGGGAACCCAGGAGTTTATGCAGGGAAGATGGGATCACTCTTTGAAGGCCAGGTATCAGGATGCAAGTGAGGGTCAGCTGCTCCCTAAGGGCTGGGTAGCTGGGAGCCATAGCCAGCCCCATCCCACTGCCTCCAAGAAAAGGAGTAAGGTAGGCCTAGGGATGGCAGCTGGGATTGGCCACGGGTCCAGATCACCATGCTAGTCCATGGTGACAGGGGAGGCCAGTGTAAAGACAGTGCATGAGTCAGGGGTTCAGCTTTGGTAAATGGTGACTACAATTGGAGACAGCCCTGTGATCCCCAGGCTGGCCCTAGATTAAGCCAGCAACTGGGTCCACAGGTCTGAGTCCAAATCAAAAGCACTGGTGGCCAGAGATGGATGGAGGCAGGTACACCATGGAGGAGGTGAAGGCTCCAGCCTAAGCAGGGGCTGCAGGGACCACAGGCAGGAAGCAAAGGTGGCAGGCCCAAGTGAGGCCAGTCAGGCCCTGGCTCTGGATGTGTGAAATGGAGTCACATTTGAACCTTGGAGATGTGTCTCAACAAAAGTATTGATCAGCAGTCTTTAATTCATCCCCAAAAGTGTTATCAGCATCCGGCTTCTTGATCTCATTTATTGACTTTATGGTCTAAAATATTTTCCTGGCTTGGTCCAGTGGCCTTCTTGTCCTCTTCCTTTAAAGAACCTGAGAGGAGCTTATCAGAATAAAATGCTTTGCCTTTGAGTGGCAGAAACCAAATGCATCTGTAGGTACAATTACAGTTTTGGCCAACAGGATTATTTCTTTTATGTTCACACAGCAAGAATTCAGGCCAGCTAACTACAGGCACCAACTTTTGTGATATTTTTGTAACCCACACCATGTGCACTGTATTCAGGTGTCTGGGCAAGCATGAGTCCCTAGAAGAGTGGAAAAATAAGAAATATCCTCTGAAGCAGTGATTAATCAGTGGATAAATTGCACCATGAGCAGTCACAGTGGAGTAGGATTCTGAAGGTATCAGAATTTGTACTCAGTGCTGAGCAAGAGCCGTTGGTGACCAGTCAGAAATTAAGAGCTGGGAAGAGCAGTCAACAAGGAACAGGGCAGGGAATTGTACCATTTCACCTCAGCTCTGATGAATATTTGAAGGGAAAAGCATTCCACAAAAGGTTTAGGCCAGTATATGGCAAATATATGAAAAGCCATGTATGCTTACACTTGTAGCTGTCGCAAGAGGAGGGATACATTGGATTAGGCATTGCAAATACATTCTCCTGCAAGTATTTCTCTAGACTTTGCTGAAGAATTTAGAGCAGAAAATTCTCTTAGGTACCTTTATTCATTCTTTGGGATTGTCTCTCTTTCTGTTAACACCATAAGAAACATGCAATTTAGGAGGTAGAAACACTGGACACTTCAAAACTTTTTATATCTATAACTGTATGTTTGTGGCAACTGTAGTCTTGTGCACCAAATATTAATGGCTTACATTAGTTTAATCTAATCTAAATCTATTCTACATATTTTAGGTTTTGTTGTTTTGTCATCCCCTTCTGTAAGTGCTTTGTGGAGCTTCCACTTGGTCTTTCTTTTCAGAGTAGTGTAAGTTTCTTAATATTCCCATGAGCCTTCTGAGGTTAAAAGTTTTTTGTCAGTAAATTTTATTTCTTCTTTTAAAAAATCCATTTTGAAGCTCTGTGGAATTTAGAGAGAGTCTTTCCATGCACTTTTGGTTGTATTTAATTGTTTTTCTCATAAATCACATACTTTGTTTTGATGCAAAACACTGCAACAGAAGAGAATCTGACATTTTATGTAACTGGCATGTCATTTGTAAGATCTCCATTAGACAAAACATTTGTTTAGATACTCTGTTATTCATTTATTTTCATGTCAACACCAAAACCAACTGCAGAAATGAACAGAGATGAATAATAAGACAAACTGTTTTAGTATCAATGTACTCTGCCTAAGGCAATATACTGTGCAACTGGTGAAGAATGCTTATTTCCTTCCCAAAACCTCTGCTGAGAACCAGCTCTTATAAACAATCTCTTACTTCTTTGTCTTAAGGGACTATTTTCAGCTATCTCCAAGAGAAAATTTCAGTTTATATTTCACTTAGAATTTTTTTCATGGTAAATTGCTAATAATAGCTTTTAATTATGGCTGTCTTCTCAGCAGTTGCATTATCTTTGCTGTGTCTGCTCTTGGTCAATTGCATTTCTCAATGTGGCATATAAAAAAGCATACAGGAAATAAACAATAGTCTCATTAGCAGACAGATTTTATAAGATATGGCTTCTGAGAGAGAGATGTAAATTTGATAGACATTACAAGCAAAAATAAAGTTTTCCACTGATCTACTGCAGCCACAGCAATGTTCCTTGCCATTAGAGCTGGGAGGTCTTTCTTGAAGAAAGATCATTAGGAAGTAGGAAGTAGTTGAGGTTGCTTCAAAGCCTGTATCCCCTAAAGATGCTTTAGGAAGAGAAAGACAAGAGAAAGAGGAGTCATCTGTCCAATTATTAATAGCAGAAGACATCTCAGACATCATCTTTGACAGCCAACTAAGGAATTCCAGAGACTTCTGGGTGAACTTAGGCTGGGTAACATATGTATTAATGAGTGTGCTGGTTCCAAAATCAGCAGGAATCCTTGATTCAGATATGTGGCAGTAATGCATGTGCAGCTCATCTGATTCACAGGTGTGCAGTACCTTTGCTGCTGTCTGGGAGCTCTACACCTACACACATACAGAAACTGAACATGTAAGCCAAGTTTTTTATGGTAAGGCATTGATGTCTTCCAATGTTGACAGAAAGAAGTTGCAACTTAACCAGCCAGAGTTGTTAAACACACCTGTGTTTTGGACTTTAAAATGTATGGATGTTTTTATGTTCTCTGCTTAGCATTTAACCTTCTGAAGTTCATTTAAATCACCTTCTATAAACCTTTGGACCATTTATGTGCATTTGTGTGTATTCCCTCCAATTTATCAATATCAAGCACTGAGGTAGAAAAGGCCAAGGCAAAGCCCTGTTTGTTGGTGACAAAGGTGATTTCTGTACTGATAGGGATTCCTCCTGGAATCATGTGGGCCCGACAAGATGCAGAAATCATTTCACCAACTCAGAGGTTTTCCTCTTGATGCATTGACTAGAAGTGGTAAAATGGAGAGAAAATGTAATTTATTATTTATTTACATTTAATGATAAATCTGTGTTGATCATCCCAACTAGACAATAAATGTGATGTTTCAAATATTTCCAACCTGTCCATAGAATGCTATCCAGGAAGCTGCTTTTCAAAAAATAAAAATAAGAACTCAGAAAAAATGCTTCTCTGGTTAAAAATCTGCAGTTTGTGGGTTTTTTTACACATGTAGATATGTCCATATTTTAGTTTTTATAGTACAAAATAATCAAAAAAGGATTTAGGCTTTGCCAGATGGAGGGATTTGTCTACTCACTTTTTTTTATTATTTTTTTTTTTTAATAGATGTGGAATAGATAGGAACTTGCTTGATTTTCAGATACTTCTGGTAGACCAAGTGATGGTTATGTTCCTGTCAGATGTGTTTTACTTTTTTTCTTATCTTTGAAGTCTGGTGGGCAAGTGTTCTTAGTGGAATCCAGAATTCAAAATACAATCCTATATTAATTGTGCTTAAAAATAAAATGGAAAATTCTTCAATGCCCACAAGTAATATTTGTAACAACACAGGTCAGGATGTGATAGCATCTTTGCATCACTGTAAGTCTTTCAGTCACAACTGAATGCCTTTTCAAGGAAGAAAAGGTCAAGACAAACAGTAATTAAGAATACAATGTATTAGTTATCGGGCTTGTATATTTAGAGGGTTCAGACCAGTGGCTTTTCTTTACTTTCTGGATCTACATAAGCTGTTGGTACAGGACAAAAATAGCAGGTCTTTCAACAAGAAATTACTTAGAATGTTGTATATGAGATGGACTAATTACACAAGTAGTAAAAATCATAAATGCAGTGACAATGATGAGATGTCTTTTAAGAAAATAAGGTTTCTGAACATGGCTTTAAAGTTAAAAGTGGTAAATTTTCCCATTCCTAGTGCCATATTTGGACATAATCAGCTATGACAGAGTTACTACTCCTTGTCACTCACCACAGAACTTCCTCGTACCAGTTGGTTTCCATGTACCTGTGAAAAGGGTTAACATTGCCCCAGCTGTGATTTTGACATGGTGGTAACTTCTGCTGTGGTAACACCTGTATGAGGTGATGGTTTCCTTGAAGGGGTCTCCCCCTTTGCCAAAAAAATACCAAATTATTTCCTAGTCTCTTGATATGTTTTACAAAAATAACAGATTATTGTGTGGTTACATGGGCTTTTCAGAGTGTGACTGCTTTTTTTGAATGTGCTGGCTTGTTGCTGACGTATTCTTTCATGGTTTGTACCTAGTCCCGCTGAAATCCATGGAGAAGTTCCCACCTCTTCACTGAAAGCAGCACTGTAGACTTGATTACTAATCTGGTGAGTTTTACCTGTTTATTACAGCCCTGGTGCCAAACCTCTGTGTTGGATCATAGCTCCACGGAAGTGCCCAGAGCCCTGTGGATTCAATTCCAGCTGAGCAGCTTTTTGCCTTGCAGTCATCTCTTGCTTTTTCTTGCTGTGCTCTCCCAAATATTGTTTTCTCTGAGAATATCCACTCTGTACAAATAGAAGGAAGGAATTTTTCAAATTACTATACTTAGTGTTTGGTATAGTGTCAAACTGATACTGGGAAGAAATCTACAATTTAGCTCACCTGCTGTCCCAGCTGTGCTTGCTGTCCGTCTGCCAGGATTTTTTTTTTTTCTTCCCCCCTAATAAAAGGAGACCAAGAAAATGGAAATCAAAATCACAATTATTGGAACAATAAAAAACAAAAGTTCTGTGCATGCATGCATTAAACCCTGCTGTACCTGAAAGTTAACTTTCCTTGGGCCGAAAGCAGTGGTAAAAAGTTGAACTTGACCCAACAGATTGTATTCACCTTATCTGGCAATATTAACATGCACTTGAAAGTTATTAGTGCCCCAAACCTTTCAGTGCCAAAGTGTGCCCTAAATGTTATTTGATACTAGATGTTACATAAATTTGTATTTTCATTACTAAGCAACTTTAGGATATGTAGTGTGTGTTTGAAAAAAGGCATGGTAATAACTCACTAATAATGGGTGCCATGTGGGGGGAAAAAGGCAATATTACCTACCAAAGAAATATAAAACATGGTTTATATTTTCAACAGTTTGAGAATGAAATGAAAACAGAATATTTGGTGCACCTGTAAAAACATATTTGATCATAATGGCAAGTACAGCATTCTTAGTGTGGGATTCATATTTCATAACTCATGTTCAAACAAGAAAAATGATTATAATGTTAAGTATTTCCTGAGTTTATTTTGATGGATGGCAGAATAAGTATCTTTTACTCATTAAAATACAGATTGGTATAATTTAATAAATGAATTTAATACACAGATGTTCAAGACTGTTTGAACAGAGTGCATATTAATCAACTTCTCCATAACTGATCCTCTTTTATATTTTTTAAAAGAAATTTGCAGGAGCCAAAAGTTTATTAGATCTGTATGATCTCGGTCCGGTATCAGATATCAAGTATGTTGTTTGAATCATGTCAGGTGATCAAAGTGTTTCTTTTTGATTGATGAACCTGTAAACACCAAACTATTTTAGTGGTCATTGCTTTTGCATCTGTTTGAGACCCTGACACATCCTTTGAAAAAATGGCCAAGATTTTTAAGAGTGACTTGCAATACTGAGACTTCACTTTTGGGTGCCTGCAGAAGACTGATTGTTAGACAGCATTAAGTACTCTGGTTTGCAAAGCTGTTTCAACTTAGATGCTTCTAAAATAGGGCCCCAGAATCATTTGTCACATACAAGAACTGAAACTAAGAGATGCAGAGCCTGATTTTTCCTGTAGTTTGTTTTGCTTGCCCAGTTTCAGTCACTGGTTTCAGTGAAGTTGCACTGAATTTACATGCACATAAATGAAAAAAGAAATAGAACCTTCACTTTATAAAGCATGTGTTATGGAAATATGTGGAGCTGCAGAGTATCCAAGTGAGCTTAGGAGGTATTTGCAGAAGAGACTGGATCTGAGATAAGCCTTTGCCTAAGAACTGCAGAGGATTGTCACTATCCTGCTGCTCTTAAGGCACCTGATGGAACCTGGGATCTTGAATGGGCTCCAGAGCCTGGAGAAGGTGCCCCAGCATGCTGCAGAGTGATGCTTAGGAGTGAGGACCCAGATTTGTGACACTCTGAGTTGCCTTTGCTGACCAAATGCTGAACACTTCCATGTTTCTAAAATTAGTAACATAAATCCCTTCCTTCATTATCTGTAGTTTGGTTATCTTTGGTACAATAGTGCTCTCTCTGGTTTTAGTGATAAGTTAAAAGTGTTTTTTGCTCTTGAAGTGGGATATGTGTAGGTTACTCTCCTTCCTGCAGCAGAGCAGGACACTGTGGTGTGACAGATTCAAATCCTTTCTCCTCCACTGAGAAGTGATGTAAAAAAATCAGATGCTGTGCAAATCTACAGTGGTCATGATTGAATTTAACCCCCTTTGCATATAGGATCTCACACTTTCTCTATGCTAGGAGGGACCATGGGTGAGCAGGGATTCCCTACAATTGACTATTGGTGAGTGAAGATAGCCATCCAAGGAACATTTCCCCTACCCTGATTTAGAGCTTCTGCCATTAAACAATTGAGCAGAATGGAAGTTATTCCTCTCTGTCTATTTCAAGAATGATTTTGGTCTGTACCTTTTGTTCTAGGTTCTTGTCTTGTAGGTGAGCTCTGAATTTAGACCTCAGCTTATAAATGCAACAGTGCAGGCAGAGGCTGGCAGCCTGGCTCTGTCTTCCTGTTGAACAGGGGTTTCAGATACAAACAGCCTTTGGGGAATGTTTCCTGGCTTTTGCTAACTTCCTGACTGTGCCCAGAAATTTATGAGAGTGCTGGTTGACCTGGGCTGTAGGTATTCCAGGAAGTACCCTAAAAAATTCACAGAGCAGATTTTGGAACACCACTGCAGATGCCACCAGTGTGCTGGTGCTGCTTATGGTACTGGTATCTGTACACAATAGTTTATATGTATGTTTTTCATATGTATATATATATATATACACACACACTATATATGCAGCACCATACATATAGCCACATGGTTCCTCCTAGACTAAACACTGCAGGTAAATCTACCTGAGTGATTTCTTGTTTGTGAAACACCTCAGAGCAGAGTCAGCTCTATTCTTATCCCTCAGGGCAAGAAGCTGGGTGCTTGGCAGAGTGGAAAGAGCCCTGCTGAGCATTGCCAGGGTCAGCAGCTAAGAAGGTTTCAGTGGCCAGAGCAGGTGTTGTACGAGTGCATGAGCATTGGTGATGTTTGATCACAAAGGACAAACTGATCTTTCATTCCAGCCTTTATCCATTAAGTGGAATACTAGATCAGAGGTAGAAAGTGAAGATGAAGAGGCATGTAATTTTAAAATTATTAGAGGTCATGGTTCCAGCTAGTGACCACCTGTTCCTGGGTGCATCCTCTGTGGTCAGGTAAAGTGTCTGGGAAGACACTAAAGAAAACTTTCAGATGATCACACAATTTTCCTTTCTATTTGTGGTTAAGCTTTCTAGTTCCCAAATTAAAGACTTCTTGCCTTCACAACAGAAGATCCAGAATTTCTGACATCAAAATTGGTACCCAGGTAGGCCACTGATAATTAACTATCTTGTGTTTGTCCCTGACTCTGCTCCTCCCAATTTACCAGAACATCTGGAGGGAGGCAGTGCTGCAGTGACTGACAGAGTTCATCTGGGGGCTGCTGGTGAGCAGGATGACTGCCTGATTTGTAGGCAAATTCTGAACTCCATGTTCTTGCTCCTTCACTGTCCAGCACCTGCTAGCCATTTGCACCTCTACAGAGTGAATGTAAAAAACTGCCAGTGCAGACAGCAACACTTTTCACCTATTTTGCCCAGGTTTAAAGGCTACACAAGCTGCAGGGCAACAAGAACTTCTGCTGAGGGACTAATTTCAAAGTACATTGTTCCACTTTCCCGAAGGGGGAGGAAGGCAGGAGGAGTACATGGAAGGATTCTTTGCAGTAACCTTTTCATCTCTAATAGTCAACAGGAAAAGTACAGCTTTGCTTTGTTTTTCAGATAGCTTAGCTATGATATCATAATGATAAGAACTTTGTCTTAATGTCCACTTCTGCAACGTATCAGCTAGATAATCAGTTTCTGCTCCAAGAATTTTAACGAGAGGTTTGTGGTCTGCAATCAGAACAGCTTCTTCCAATGTAAAGACTAGTGGAATGTCCTCATACCAAAATACAATAGTCAGAGGGTGAGTCTTTTTTCATATATCTCATGGAAGTGGAAGCAATTAACATCTTTTTTCCATTATTATTTTAGGTGAGAGGCATCTATTCCTACATCAACTGAGCAGGAAGAAGGGAAAAGGTAATGTTTGTTAATCTCTTCTTAACTTCTTGATTTCATTAAATAGTTTCTAAAAGTTTTCAGTCTCAGACTGTCTAATTAACATTTTTGTCATTGCATTTATTAATGCAGATAAGTCATAGAGAAATTTCCTATTGTAATTAGCTGTATGAGAAGAGGATCTGTAACAATGTATTCTTTGGCACAGTGCTTTTTTTGTCATTCATAACTTTACTTTTTCTGGAAATAGTTTAAAGACTTACAAGTCACATCCATAACTCAGTCAGTTGTGAATGGAAAAAGCCATATTTGTCCTTTTTCTTACCTTTACCAAATTGCCTTAGACATTGCAGCACAGATTCCAGGCTTTTCAAGTGTGTTTTTTTCACTTGGATTTGAATAAAAACCTCTTTCCAGTTATATCTTGCACACTTGTTATATTATAAATGGAGGTGTCACTAGTACACCAGCTATGTGCTGCTACTCCAAAAAAGAACCTTATTCATGTTAACGGTGATACACATCAAGAATCTTGTTCCAACTCCATCTGCTGGTAAGCCTGAGACAGACACACCTTTGTAAGCTGCTGCTCCCCATGTAGTAGTGGAAACACTCTTCTGAAACTTCTGCATAGGTCCAGGGATTAATAGCTACATATGCTACAAGTCACATTGTTCCCAGATTTCACTTGACGACAGAATGTGATTATCTGTGCTTCAGAAAGAGGCATTATATGGAGTAATCTTAAGAAATCTAAGCTTAGTTTTGAGGACAGAGATTTTTACTGATCTTTTATCTTTTTCTCCAAGTTTGATGTTCTAATTGTAGCTATAATAACTGAAGAATATGTGGCCAATTAGGATACTATCAGTAATACATAAAATAGTTCATTAATGTACACTTATTCAATAATACAGCACACAGGTTCAAAGACAAAAGTTCTTTGCTTACATCTGGGTTAATTATTTCCCAGTGTCAGACTGAGCAGTTAATGTTTCCATTCTAAAGTTAAACAGATTGACCTGTTGCTAACATCACCTTGCCTTCACTTTTTATTTTAATGTTAAAGTAACTTAGAGAAACTACCAATACGCTCAACAGGACTGACCTATGCATAATACATTTACATAAATATGCATCCACACAAGCCTTAATTGACGTTTTTGAACAAGAATCTTTAGAGTCCTGCTGGCATCAGTGAGTTATGAAGTAACATCATGGTGATGTCTTTCTTTGGAAGTGTTGAGCTATTGCAAACAAGTTAGTATCAACTTTTGGAGACCTTCTGCAATTTTGATTCCTGTAAAATGGGACTCAGAAATCTGGGCACTCTTGGCAAGTTGCAAAATCTCAACTAATAAGCAACCCACTGAGAAATCTCTTTGTGTGTACTTTTTTATTGGTGTGAAATAACTCAAAGAATTTTTTTCAAGAATAATGAAATCCAAGGTAAATTGAATGGTGAGCCTCAAGGATTATGTTATTTCAAAACTTCCCCATCTTTTGTGCCTTTGGCACTCCATCTCTTGCAACAACAGATACCAGGTACTTCACTTAAGAACTGCTTATTAAAGCAATAATCACTGATCTTCACAGTGAGAACTGCAGTGCTGAGCCAAGGTCACAGGTGCCAACTCCACCATATTTGGCTGCAAACCTTTATACATCATCTACTGTCCTGCTGCTTTTTTGGCTGTTAGTCTAGTAATTCCAGTCAACTGGCAGGCTTGTTGGAGAAGCTCAACAGCTCCAGTGAAGTTGCCTTGTGCTCAGAGATCCTGAGCAAATGGCCACTGCAGATGCACAAATTGACTTCACATTTGCCTAAAGGATGTCAGATCAGCTGTATCAGTGTGGCAAGGCAGAAGCAAGTTGAATTCCATGGCTATGCCCATATTAGTAATTGGTCAGTGCCACGGGATATTTCTGAGAGCTGGACCCTGGTTCTGTTCCAGAGAAGTGTTTGAAGGCCTCTGCCATGGACTTGAAGCAGCCTTGCCCCAAAGCTCTGGTGCTACAGCTGAGTTAAAATAGCTTATGGAGAGGGAGACTTTAGTAGCTCAAACAGGGAACAGTGCTGGTACAGCCTCTGACAATGGGTTCAAAAATGAAGTATTTTGGGTGCATTAACTGCTTGTCTCTGGGGCAACAAGGGGTTCCTTTGGGTTCAGGAGCAGAGCCTACAGGAAGAGGGAGCTCAGACACAAGAGCAGAAGATGTCTTACACTGGGCAAGTGCAAAGGCACTGGAGCAATACTCAGAGACCCCAGAACCAGCCCCAGCCACCGGGCACAGAAGCATTGCACAGCCTGGCCCCACGGGAAGGGGTTCAGTCCCACTTGAGCTGTGTGTGTCTCTGCCCTGGAGAAGCAGGACTCATGTTCTCATCCACCACCCTGTCCTGATTCCACATCTAGCAGGAGATTTCTGCCTTGCCCTGCCCTGCACAAGGAAGATGTGTTCTAAGGCTAGCACAGATCCCAAGTCAGTGTTAGCAGATCTTAAAAGCTGAGCTGTTACATGAACTCTTTACCATCAAAGTTATTGGGCTGTGTGTGTGCACACCATACCTATCCATGTACATCAGAGTGAAAATTGACCAGGCACACAAATGTCAGAGACTGGACACAGGCAGTTCCACTATTAAAAGTTCCTCAAAGTTTTGCCAGGTTAAAGCAGGCCACTTTAGCTGGGAGATTAGCCTTTTTCTAAACCTATAAATATCTTCTATATCCAGTGGAGAAAGTGAAAATATAATTTAAGATATTAAAAATTACCTTTTTTTTATAATCTACCCTGATTATTCCAAGCTTTATTGCAGTCATAGCAGTATTATAGGAGTGAGGAGTGAGTAATGACCTCAGTACAGGGCAGAGAGAGCAGGGCTAAGCATGGCTCCCCAGGTGTCTGGAAATGTGCCCTTTGCTTGTGATGCAGCAAAACTTTACAGCAAAAGTTGAAATTAGTGTGTAATTAAAACACACATATGTATATCTGATGCTTTTTATCTTACTGTGATTTCATTTAAATTCTTATCAAATCATAGTAATCTCCCAAGTGCTCTTTTTTTTAGCATCACTATAAACAATTCTAGCAAGCTCTGTTGAGAAAAAGCTGTTTTCCAGGTCATGCTTCCTAAAATTAATGTACATTATCTATAAAAGATTATTGATTAACCTCTACCTGAATTTTTTCCCATGTGGAGTTTGAATTTCCACCTGCTTTTCCTGACTGACATCCAAGATAAAGCTAGATAAATTTATGCATATTTTAGTACATTGCAGTGAAAGTAATAAATTTCATTTTAGCTTGGCAGTTCAGAAAACATGGAAGGGAAATATTGTCAGTCAAGGCAATTTTAATTATTTTGATTTTTATTCAGACAAAAAACTGAAAATATTTTGAGTGAAAAAATGCTTTGTTTCACTTAAATTATTTTGATTCCTAAGGCATTTTACTCCTTGACATTTAAAAAAATACATTTGAAACCAATTCAAAGCTTAAAGTCACTTCAAATGGGAAACCAGAAATCTTTCAACTTCTAGGGTGTTTTCCAGTTCTTTTCTGTTAATGAACAATTTGTTGGAATTGATTAGAAGTCAGAAAATATCTGGTCTCTCTGAACCCACATTTTCCACAGAAAAAAAAAAATGGAAAATGCCATGAACTATTAATTTATCTACCCAGAGGAGTAAAAAGAAAATAAAACCAGAACCCAAACCAAAGTGGAAGCCATGTAGGCAGCTCTCATGGTCTTTCTTGCCCTTAGTTTCACATTTTTCTTTCCCTGCTGACAGACCCCTCTCACCCACTAATTGTAGAGAGAGGGAAGGAAGTGGTTTAAGTTCCTTTCCAAATTGGCTGTCAGGTACTTGGTCACATATTTGCTACTTGGTTGGATTTTACAGAGAACCTGTAATTTTTTAATTTTTTCTTTTCCCAAAATTTGTATTTCAGCTCCTGAATTTCTGATGTGTCTTTTGTTCTGCCATATTCTGTAACATCTTTTGAGACATGGCAGTGTGAAATAACACAATGTGACAGCCAGCAGCCAGTCATAGCTTGAAAGATTGTACAGCTGGGTGGAAGAGTCTTCCACATTTCATTTTTGAGGATTGTTTCAAAGCAAAAAGTTAAGTTAGCATGACACAAAAATACAAATCCAGTGATCTTATTACACATGACTTTGAACAAAGTGGTATTGCTGAACATTTCTCTAAAGAAATGTGCAGTGTATACTATATCAAAGCAGAATAAATTAAAATTATGTTCACCTTTATTTTTAGCTGCAATGACAAATTTGACTGTTTAGCTGATCTCAGCAGAATCCAACCCAAAATTAGTTTTGTCCTTATAAAGTAGTAAGTTTCAGAATTGCACCACAGATGAGCTGGACAATTACTGTCATTTTCATTAACATATTTAACTAATATCCTTCAATGTAGAAATATGTCAGTTTATTAATTTATTTCCCAAATTGTATCCCACACCTCATATTTTTCATATTATTTAAAGAGTCTAGGTTAATAAGTTAAATAAATACTTTTAAGAAGTGATTGTTAATGGGTTACAAATCTAGCTAGGGCTTTTCCCTCTGAGATTGGGTAATATCTGTAAAAGACTATGTCATTTGCAACAGGAGTCACTGCAAATTAACAAGACTTGTGCAATCCAGACATTTAGATCCATTACAGCATCTGGCTTTGAGATCCAGCTCACAGGGACATGCCTGACTGTCACAGTGGGGACATTGGGCACCCACAGGGGCTCAGGCTACCCCAGCCTTCTGCACTCCACTGGAGTTACTGCAGCCTCATCAGCACTGGTAACTTGCTAGATTTGCTAAAATTAGCTTGGGAAGATCTCTGGGTCTCTGGAGGCCAACCACACTTGATTGTCACACTGACAGAACCAACTAGACATGCCTTCTCCCTGGCATAATGATGGGAAGACAACTGAGTCACCTTGTATCACCTCTGGCTGCCTTTGTCTTTGGTACCCACACAGGGATTCACCTCAGAGCTGCCTGATTTTCACTCCTCAAATTAAGAGCATTCACAACTGAAGTCTGACTTCTATACAGTAGGCAATTGCTATTCTGGCATATTGTTTGTATGAAAGATGCATCACATTATGGGGGTTTTTTTTCTATACTGCAGTACTGTGCATGTTTTTAAGACCAAACTGTGAATTTTCACACCTCAATACTTAGTAGTTAATGCTTCAATAGTTGCTAGTTAACACTTCAATACTTCCTAGTTAATTAGACATTTCCTGACACACAATATAGTTACAGAATGATATGATTCCAGTACAGAACACACACCCCTACATGTGAATTACATCTGCACAAGCTCTCTCTTGAGCAGATAAGCACACACATGATAAATAGATCACTCTGCCTACAAAGGCAGGAGAATTTCCTTAATCAAGATGGTGTCTCTTATGCACCTACGCAGATTTCATAGAATAAAGCTCTGTTGGAATTTGCCTGAAAATAACAGGGGGCAAATTAAATTTTCGAGTGGAATTCAGAACAATAGTAATATTTCCTGAAAGGCTACTAATTCTAGTGAAGCTATTTGAAAGGCCACATTCTTTGCAGGTCGCTATGGAAGGCTTGCTCATGTTATAAAATGATAGCACCCTTTTGTGGTCTGAGCTCTCTGTTACACCTGCTGTGTCCACTTTTTTTCCTCTTCATATTTGGTTCTGCTTGGTCTAGCACGGACTGGTGTAGCATGAATAGAAAGCAACAATATAAAGGAACCTGTCCCATATCTCAGGCATTTTTTTTTCCCTTTTTGACTGTGTCTAAGATGCAATTAACTTCTCATAAGACATAAAATAACATCACTCAAAGCCAAAATTACTAGCTGGTATTATTCCATGTGTTAAATTACCAGAACACTAAAGCTAAAGATGGGAAACACCCTATAAAATAACTCATTATGAACAATGCTGGTTTTATCTTCTTGTTATTTTGGGTTTGCACATCCCTTTGATAAATTTTGTTAAGAGGGATGTTGCACCCACTCTATTGCTGAGGGACTACAAGAAAAAAGCCTGTTCCAATCATAAAATATTTTCAGATGAACCAGTTGGGTGTAGGCTCGAGACCTATTTTACATTTATTTAGGTTTCTGTGAAGATGCCAATACTTGTCAATCGCACTTTTAAATAAACTTGTTCAGACCACGAAGAAATGTACCTGGTGGTGTGTGAAGTTCAGCTCCTATAGCAAAATCTCTTCATAACCTGCAAAAACACAGAGGATGAATCAAATCTTCCTCTACTGTGGCAAAATTGGTGTCAAAAGGGTTTTAGTCACAGCAATACACCTGCTCACTTATAATAGCCTTCTCTGGTATTTTTCCACAGAAGCTTCCTCATTTTCAGTAAATCAAAAGCTTTTTTTTTTTCCCCTCCAGTGAGACTTGTCTGATCTCTCATGTCCTAATTCCCGTCTGCCACACCCATGACCAGTGTATCTTCATAATCCATGGTGAGTCTGCTCCTGCAGCTACAGAAAGGGAAAAGGGGAATAATTGACAAGCAACACAATTCAGAATTAAGAGTCTTCTCAGATGGAAGGAACCAGAAAAAGAGAAATTAATATTTTCAGGGCACCTGGGATAGAGTCCTGAATACCAATGGTATAAAATCAAGCAAAAAGAGATGGGGGAAAAATGCTAAGTGCCTCAGGCAGATAGGGATGCCTGTATAGAAGCAGTGCTGAAAGATGCAGTAAATAGTTTTGCACTCAAAAAAGAGACAAGTAGCAGATCTTTTTTACAGTTCTGTGATTTCTTTTCTGTGCTGCTCAGGTCTGCAAAGAGCATTGTCAAGAAAGCACTGACAACCTACTGAAAAATAATGCAGGTGGTTCTGGGAAAAACTAATAGACATTTTAAGTTTCCTGTGGATGAGTCATGTGCCTCTTCTCATCACCCATCCACTGCAATTATCTCAGTCTTCCTTCTCTGTGTCTATGATTGCCTCGCCCCTCAGTGTCTTTGGAGCATCTCCAATTCCCCACCTCACATCTGCCGGACTCTTTCGCAAGCTGGAAATCAAGATTCATGTCTGTTCTCATGCTGAAGGCTTTCCCACAGTGGGCAGAGTAGTTACATCTCTCTCCTCTGCTCAGCCCTTGGTTTATCCAAAACTCCCAAATAGTGCAGAGTAACCTCTGTAAATACGGAATTTGGCCAATGGCTCCCCATGTTTTTAATGGAGGGCTGAGAGATAAACAGACAGATCCTGTGATCATGTAACTTTCTTCACTGGTGTAGGAAACAGGGCTGACAAATACTTAGAAGCCTCAAAGGACTGATTTATGAGGAAAGATGATCACTGTGGTATTTATTATTATGAGATAGATCTGTCTCCCTCTCTCCCTGTGGTTTTGACCAGAAATTCCATTCTGGACCTGAGAAAATTTTCCCAACAAAAGTTTTGTAAAACTTGCATGTTCCCATGAAACATGTAAGTTTCTAGGACTGGCATTTTTCCGAAGAAAAAATATTTTCTTGAAACACTTGACCAACTCTAGTGACCACATGAGCTATAATAATTTGTATTTACAGACTAGGCAGAATGGAAGAGCAGAAAAAGTTAAACCAAACAGCATCCACCCAAGCTAGAATAACTATGAAAGATTCTCAGTCCTTTGTTACAGGATATCAGCTGGGAGTATGAAAGCTTTCCTCCTCTAACAGAACATTACAGTTTCAGATTCCTACTCAATCAATAAACTTATTTTGCATTACTTCAAGATAGAAAGACCTGAAAAGTCCACATTTAGTTTGAGGAAAATTCTTGTGGGATTTTTCTACCACTTTTCTTGGATGAAAGCTCTTTAAATGGTGATATCTCTTCTCTCCTATAATAGTACCTCATTGCCCATAAAATCTGTGTTTTTCAGCACAAGCCACAGCATCAAAATCTGCTTGTGATTCCAGAGTTCAGTCACTCCCATCAGTGACTCCATGGCCAGGAATGTTCACTGTGGAAGTGACGTCAGCTTTTGCTTGGATGAGGTGATGGGCTATAATTTAACAAAGGAAATCCTTTCCGTTTTGGGCTGGATTGTTAGTTAGTTTGTTTGTTCTAGATAACATTTTCTAAAGTTTAGCTAAAACCTTGTGCTTCACTTGCCCTTTGTTTACTAAAAGGTTGCAGGCCAACCCCTGCAAAGCAACAATTAGAGAAATTTAATTTTTATTGTTGTATTTAAGTATTCCTGGACCAGTATCTTCTCGGCTGGAGGAGAGGGAGAAGTTGATATACATTTTGTTTCTTTTTAATCTGTCATCCAGCATCTCTACTATTCCAACAGTGGACTCTCTGACTTTGTTCATTATTTTAAAATTAACTGAAAAAATGTTGCTTTTGAAGGTGAAAGCATAAAGAATTACAAGCAGCCCAATGAGTTTTCTACATGTACTGTACTACATCCTTCAATGTACTGCTGCTCGCTGGTAAAGTTTTAAATCATTAGCTGGAAGAGTCAAGCCATTTTGGAGAACTTGTGCATTGCGCACTTTATACTAAGAGAACCTAGAGGATTTTCTTTCCTTGTCTCTTTCCATTTGGCTCCCTTGCAAGTGGATCCTCTACTGACACCCACTGGTAGCCACAGGACAGCGGCACTCCTGCAAACTGCTTGTAACCCACCCGTGCTAATACTCTCTCCTGTGCCAAGTCACTGATTTAGTACCGTACTAGATGTCAGCTCAAATGTAAGGTCAAAATAATGTAATCCTTCCAATTTCTCCCTCCTTCCCAGAGGAACAGCCCCTTTCCTCTTCCATGGTGGTAAATAAATTCAAGAGATGAAAACCTGCTAGGAATTTCTTTGGCTGTGCTCACCAATTAGCAATACAGAAAATCAAACCACAGTTTCCTAGGTGTAGTGGGAATTTATAGGGAATGAGTGCTACCAGGAACATGAGTTTGTATGTTACTCATTATATATTTTTTTTGTTTAAACTGCAGTAAATTAAGACTTAATGGTCAAGGGTGCAGGAATGAGGATTACAGACCAGATGGGAAGAGCTGAGGGCGCTTTGCTGAACATGCTGTGCCACTGATTCTTTCTAGTCATTAATCCCATGGCCTGGCTTGTCCATAAGTATTACAAGTACTGCAGCGTGAGGTGGGTGTAAAGATAATTAAGAATATGCCTATCAGCATTATCTTCTTCTGTCTCTGTGTGACTCTTTCCAGATTATAGGGGCATGTCTACAACAGAATCAAATTCCAGGAGGTGTGGGACTTTGGTTCGGGTCCCTGTAAATTTGCAGGTCTTTGCACAAAGGAAATGGAGAAAAAAGTGTGTTGTAAATGTTGTGAGACTTAGTGGGTAAATCAAGAGCCAAAACAGTGTGCTCATTAAAGTTTGGCCAAATATGTTATTTTCTATAACTTTTAACCAGTTCTTTGCACACTGACTTATTTCTTAGTTAGCTAGCTTGGTAGTTATGTTCAGTGATGAAGTAACAACCCTTACACTTACTTGTAATCCCTGTGTTTCTTCTGTGTATTTCAGATTTTTCTTTAAATCGTTTTATGGTCACCTTAGTCACATGTTTCTCATTTCTGGTTTGATAAATGTAATTAGTAAGGAGGGCTGTTAAAGAACAGGAGGCCACAGTTCCAGCCATTCACTTTTTACTTTTGAAGAAGGGATAACAGCCATTTTATTTACATAGAAAAGTATGGCAGAATCATTAAGGTGTTTCCTTTTTTTGCATCATAACATCAGTGCCAACCTGTATCACCTTAACTGGTGCAAAACACTGAATATAGTCATGGGGGCTCAGCAGAACATTTTGCTGATCCCGGATTTAGAGGTCTGACTTGTAGTCCCACCAAGCCTAAGGACTCCCAGCCTCAAAGACTCATTATGCTTATCCTTCACAGAAATTTCTAGAATAGGATTGATTTAGTATTTTCTGGAGAAAAGCACCAGCTGTGCTGGTCACTCATGGTGTTGCTTCTAAGTCACACTATTTCTACAACTGCAAATAATTCTCACCAGTGGTAGCTGAGAAAACTGAGCCACTGAGTTGCTGAAAGCAGCAGCAGCAGCAGGAGCAGAGTTGGTGAGTACATATAAATCTCAGGTCCTACCCTGCAGCCATGCAGTCAGTCCTGGTGTGTGCTGTATTTGAGGTCAGCTTTTGCTTATGAGGAGCCTTCCAATGGGCCTAGGAGAGGCAGTGCTGTCACCACTGTGGTGACACTCACAGTAGCTATTGATGGAAAGATGCTTGTGTTTATTTTGAGCACCATCCCCAGGCTCCCTGATCTTCTCCTGATAGCCCCACTGGCTCCCAGCCTGCATTTAGGAGGGTCACTCCAGCCCTTCATCCTTGGCTGCCGCATTAGGGCTGTGTCTCTCCTGCTAAGGAGCCTCAAATGAGTCCTGCAGCAAATGGACAGTAGTTTTTGTCAACTGAGGTGTGGAAAAGCCTTCTGCTCCTCTGTTTCTGCAGATCTCTAAGATTTATATATTTTCAAAACCACAAATGATTAATCTGCAAGAAAGCTAGGCTGAACAGCCGAGTGGTGGGGTTCCCAGGGATGTGGAAGGAGTTGTCCAAGCAGGCTGTTAGTGGAACCTAACTTTATTTGGCCAGGTCGCTGAGCTCCTCTGTTCCCCCAAGCTATTTGATGCTATTTTCCACTGTGCATGTGCATCTGTTCATGTAATTTAGAAATTAATAGTTTAAAAACACTCCAGAAAATTACTTAATATGTTTCAGCTACTTTTAAAATAAAACCTATAAATTCTCTCTGAATGAAACTTGGGGGGAAAATGGAGCATACCTACTTCATTGCCCAAGCTTTGCTGTGCTAACTGAGCTGTGCACATAATCTTTATTAAGGCATCCACTGCCTAACATCATAAGGACAAGCATTAGTGTTTTCTCCTGGACCTCAAGCAGTATTTAAATTGGAAGTTGGAATGTCAAAGCCCAGAGATCTGAGTGAGTGTGCCTTTTCCTTATGGAAAGTTCAGTGCTTGGGAGTTCTTAATCAAGATTGTCAGACGTTTCCTGCTCATTTTCAGCCACCAACGGCAGGCATAGGTGACTCCCTCCTCGCTGTTGAGGGGCGGACAGAGCAGCACTGTGTGATCTCTTGCCCACTGAGCCACCTGCAAGTCGTTTCGCTCCAGCTGTGGTAGACCTCATGCAGAAACACAGCCCTGAAAGAGCTGGCTCCTGGCCAGCAACACTGTTAGGGGTTTTTAGCTCAATTCTTTCACTGACCTCCTCCTGAGGAGCATAATTCATTAAGTACAGTATCATAAAGGCCGTGGCGATTAGAAACAGAAAACACTGCCACCACTGTAGCCCATAAAGGAGGGATCAACAATACAGTGTGTGTGTATATATGTGTATATATAGATATAATTTTTTTTTTTCTTTTTTTTTTCTTTTTTTTTCTTGTTAAGTTCATGTCAGTTTATTCTGGAGCTGAGAAGGAAATGTCTCCGGCCTTACTTGCTTGGGATCTCTAGGTATAAGTTTAAATGGATAATATTTAGTCTATGCTACTGTAAATCCCAGTGTGGGGCACAGCAGGCTGTCCAAAGTGATCATCCTCCTAAGCAAGGATGCGTGGCATGGATAAGGGTCAGAAATCAGAGTTCTCTGCTGTGAATGGAAATGCAAAATCTCACGTCACCTCACAGCACCACTACTTAAGGGGAAAAATAAAACAAAATAGGGTAGGATATGAAGGGTTAAGCATGCTCAGAGCCCATTTCGTGTATTTTTATAGGATGACCCAGAAAAACTGTCATGTTTGAGAAGAAATATTATTCTGTTATCTGGAAGATGATATTTTGAGTAACTCAGGGTTATGACTTCCAGGAAAACAATCTTGTTAATGGATATGGTTTGAGACATCCTAAAGCTGTAAGACACTGGATAACATTTTTTGATCAATCAATCAATCAATCTCATTGCAAATAGGACAATTACGAAGCTATCATCAGGCTATACCCATAATTACTTTTGAATTGCACCAAAAGAAGAAATTTTGTTCATCTTCCAAGTCTGATGACTTGTAATGATTATTAGAAATAGCAGACTTAGAGGGTTTTCCATGAAAAAGCTGAAGGAATTTGAAGTTTCAGTTATGTGCTCATTGCTGCTTTTCCTTGTCTGGTGGTTAAATAGAAAAGGAAGACCAGTATTCCTAATGAGGGACATAGCCATTGTATAACCATTATGTTTAATCACAACCATCCTGCCTCCTCCAGTCTTTGGTTTCTCAGTTCAATTTTTTTTCCCCAGGAATTTATCACTTCTTCAACCTGTCTATGGGTGCTGTTCACTTTTCATGTCTGACCAAGGCATAGAGACCCAAAAATACTATTGGTAAATTACCACTGATTTTAATTAAATAAATACTGAATTGCTTCTTTTTTTGATCAAGGCTCCGACCTTCAGATACAAATAATAGTGGAAGACTGTGGGAAATGGAATTAACTAAAAAGTTATCAGGTATCTGCAATATGTACTTATTACATATCTACAGTATGTAATTTTTTTCCAGCTTAAGTGTCTTGCTTCAGTTCTGTTAGCTATTTTGATTGTTTAAATTCTGAGTTGAGATTTTGGTGGATCTTTCCAAATTTATGGGAGCTCTAACTCCTAAGGGATAATGAGAACCTTAGAGTTGTTGCAACAATGACTGCAGTAAACATTGGACCAATATTTTACCTGTTTCAATGTGCTGTTCATCTTCATATAACTGATACAGGTTACCTCCATTCAGAACCTGATAAGTTCTTGAAGATCAGACCATTTTTTACTTG
The DNA here is from genome assembly GCA_013397195.1 of Hylia prasina. Taxonomy (NCBI): domain Eukaryota; kingdom Metazoa; phylum Chordata; class Aves; order Passeriformes; family Sylviidae; genus Hylia; species Hylia prasina. Next base: position 71,787 of record VYXD01011734.1, read on the forward strand.
GAATGACAACTTTTTTTAAATTTAAAATATGAAATGCTTTTTTCATAATAAAATGTTTTTCATAATAAAAATGTTTTCATATGAAACATTCAGAATTTAATACTTATCCAGACTGTCTGAATATGGTTTCCTGAGTCAGTAGCCATATACACATTAATATGAAAACTGTTTCGGACACAGGACTTGCTTGTTTTATTGGCAGCATGATAAACTTAACGCAGGTATCAATCATCTTCAGGACTTGAAATATTCAGTCTCTCCTCATTATTTGAACACAGCACAGTACAGCACTCTGAGGGCTGTATTATACCTTGTACAATATCAGTAATGAAGTGTTGAGGGATAACACTGCAACCATGAGCTCCCAGAGCCTTCCCAGTCAGAGCACCCATCTTCAGTGATTTATCACACTAGAAGGAAAGGCAATGTGCACCTTTTCCTTTCCTGAATAGTTCCCCTTGTAGGCTTAGATGTGTGTAGGAACATGGGCCTAAATTCCTATCTGATCAGCCCAGTTAGCTCCTACTCGTGGGAAAGGAAGGTCATGGAGTTAGTTGTTCTGATTAGGCTTCCAATCAAGCGATGCCACTTAGTAATAAAATTTCTTTACTGAATATCTTGCTGTTGGATACTCAGGACCAGATCCAGAAATAGAATCGGAGTCATTATAGTGTCCTGTGTTGTGATATTTAAAAATTATACATAGGAATGGTATGCAAAATATTGAGCTGTGTGCCAAAGTTGCTGAAAGATGTAGAGATGAGTGGTAGGCAGCTCAGAGATTCACAAAAGGTATCTCTTTAAGTGAGAAAATAAAAAGAGCTTTGAAAGCAGAGATTTCTCTTGGCAGTTTCAGGATTTCAGTTAGATGATGCTGTGAAATGGATTCCTTGTACAAAACCCCTCCTGGTTTTCAGTCCCAGTTCTGGAAGGTGATAACTTCCAGATGCATTAGACCTAATTATAGATTATATTTTCATTGTTTGTCAGTGTCATTCTTATATTAATTATATAAAGCCCTTAAATTGTTATTGAGAACAGTGTACATTTCTCTGATGAGGGGTTCCAGCAAAAAATTCAGCAAGCTTCCCATCTGAACTGCCCTCTTAGGGCTATGTACACTAACTAGTAAATTCAATAATGTTAAGCTTTCCTCTTTGGCCCCTAGGCCAGCTGGTCCTCTTTGATATTATTACATTCTCTTATTATTATCTCTATATTATTACATTCTCTTATTCTCTAAAGCAAGATGTTTGTGCTGAAATTGCCCATGGCAAAAGTCGTTGGCCTGTGGTTATTGTCAGACTGTCTGGGGGAGTACAAGGTGGTCAGGGTCAGCCTTCTCTTTGGACTAGCAACAATAATTTGCATGGTCACACTGCAGAGCATGTGTTCATGCCCTGGCTCCATGCACAGAAGCAGCGTGGAGACTTTCTCCCCACTGATTTCAGAGTGGTCGCAGGGTGACTGGCATCCTTATTTAGCAGGTCATTCAGGTGCACAAGGTCTGTGGGATGTATATGGGTCCCAAAAGTATCTGCTGGACTAGGTACTCCATGTTATTCAAATTATAATTATCACCACTTTGATCACCATATGAAAGAATTATCACGTCTGCCCACTGAGGTGACTTCTTGTCTGGGCTGATCTAAACTTTTCTATCACATTTTAAGCACATCTAGGAGTTCTCTTAATATACTGGCCATGTCACTGTGAAAAGAATGAGATCACTTTCATGCAGAAGACACATTTCTGACATCTTTATGCTCTGTTTTGTTATTGGTGATAGAAGAAATCTGGAAAGCAAAGCAAATAGTTTAAAAAATAGTGAAATCTTATTTTTCTCTTTAGGTAATTTCTCTTTCACATCTCATCCTATAAATTTAGTTATTATCTGTATTTTGGGTTTTTTGGTACACATTTTGCCGAGTGAAAGTTGATTTTGTTTGAAAGTTGATCTATAAAAAGGAGATGAACAGTAGAAAGTTTCACAAAGGTTATAATATCTGCTGTGAAAAGGCACCAGAGATAATCTGGCATAACATTTTTAATTCTAGTATGTTGGTTATTCCTATTTGTGGTTCTGCCATATTCTTTATTGTGTATAACTTAACACACCTAATTGTTCTGGCTATTGCACTGTTTTCTCCCAAAAATGCAAAGCAGATACAAACACAACATCATAAGCTCATATGAGAAAGATCTGTAGGAACTCAATCCTAGATCATATAAGAAAGAAAACATCCCCTATTTCTCCCACTGTTGTTCTGTTGTCACCTGGGCCTGAACGTTGTAGGCACTGCAACACAGCTAGGGTGAAAGTAAGATGACACTGAATGTGTTTAAATTAACCATGTTTTGCCTTTGCCTTTACTAGAATTTTGAGCCCTTTATTCAAGGTGTTCCACTCTTATCTAGTTGAATTGTGACCCAGAGATGCCTCTGACTTGCCATCCACTCTAGAAGGGTGCATAGGGTGTAAGTGGCTCAGGAAAGTACCTAAAATGGCATAATTTAGGCTTCTGGGTGCAACACATTGTGGGCCAATCTGATCTTTTGCTCAATTTCTTGGCTGAATGGTTAAGTGAGCAGGAGCAGCTCCCTTCCTTACTGCTCCAAGGGCAGCCCTTGGGGAAGCCTGTTGGTTGCATCCCAGGAGAGCAGGAAGGGTTAACCCTTCAGTGGTCACCAGGACCCCTCAAGAAGTCATTTCCTATGGTAAGAGTGCAAAGAATATGCTGCTTGTTAACACATACGGGCAGTGAGCTAGGAAGGCGTTTTGAAAGTCCTGTGGTGCTGCATGGTGCAGTGAGAATATGTTCACCTGAGCCAATCAGAAGAATTGTTTGTCCACAATTTCATTACTGTTTGTGTCAGAATTAGTGTCTTCATTAAAATGACAAATTTCTCTAAGAGCTGCACATGACAAGTGACCTTATAATGTAACATGGTCCTGCTTAGTCTGCAGGAAAGTGTTAAATGTCAGGACTTACAATTGTAAGGGTTTGATATTTATGAAGGTCAGTTCAAGAGTGAGCAATATAACATAATACTACATTTAAAATGAGGTTTCTGTTCCTAGGAACCTTTTAAAAACATCCAGCTGCCACTGCTCAAATAGTGCAATGATAGATGATGATTTTTTTTAGACTTAACAAGTATTGCGAATTTGCAACTCATGTAAGTCTTGTATTAAAAGCTGATATGATATTTTAATTTAAAGATGGGTCAGATTATTAAAGTTGGGGAACAGACAGAAGTATATAAATTTTAAAAATTTCCATTTACTTGACTTTTGCTCTCCTTTGTTTATATTGGTAAATACATGAACAAATTCACCTGATTTAGTACACATAATTAATATTTTCATTCAAAAATTAGCATATTTTACCTTTATTTGAGGCTTGACTCTGCAAATCAGTTTATAATAAATTTCTTCAATGATAAGGGTGAAAAAAAAGCCCATTCCACAGGTTGTATATCTCATTAGCATTAAATTTATTCGGGTCAATTCACAATTCAAAATGCTGGAAATTAAAGACTTCAAGCAACATTTCAGCTGTGTGTTTCTTGTAGACACAATTTCTTGGGGAGATTCTGTTCCTCTGGAACCCAATGACCACATGTTCACAAATTATACAGGCACAAATTAAGCACATTTCACAGGAAATAAATCTGTCTTGATGGATGCAGAAATCTGGGGTTATCACTAAATGTAAAACCTCACTGGATGCCCAACATCTTTCAGCACCTGACAGGACTACACTTTGCACTTGGATCTTTTCTCTTTCCATCATCAGGGCATCTCACATCTAACCAGCAAAGTGTGGAAAGTGCCCATGGAAGACATTAGATACTTTTCCTGGTTTTCAGGGTGTGTTTGAGCTTTTGGCTGAGTTACTGTAGAAGGAATTTGCCTAATCCTTAGTGAATTACTCGGTCTGATCTCTGAGGTGGTCATGGCACCTGTTTGGACCTCTGCACTGTGCAGAGGGGAAGGTGTGTTACCAAGGAGCTGTCTCACAGCACATACCACACAAGAAATTAGAAAGGAAGACTCTCTGGTGGTTCATGACAAAGGTATTATGAGGATGGAAGAGTTTTATAGTTATGGAGTGGTTATAAGAACGAGGATAAGTTTGGAGCTGGGCCATTTATGGCTGTGGATTTATTGGTGGAGCTATGGTTTGTTATTTAAAGATGATTAAATGATGTGATTTTGACTTTTTAATTCTACAAGCCTCCTGTCAAGGGATATAGATACCTAGCACAACATTAATACATTAGCAAATGTAGGTAGCAATAAGATAAATAAGTCTGAGAAAATTATCAAAACTTCTCATACAGTCAGGGGAGAGAAACAGAGAGGTTTAGGGTGCAGTTACCAAAACAGAGATCTACGTTAAGTGAATGATTCTCTGAGAGATTCTTTCTCTTGTCAACAGGACAATTTAAGATTAGTATTTCAAATATAAATGTAATAATCTATATTCCCTGTCTCTACAAGACAATGAAACAGGCAGGGTAATATGGGTATCTTAGGCAAGGGTCATTAATGGTTCTTCCTGGGTGAGTGCTACATAGGATCCATCTTCATCTTTATTAATTGTAGGCATTTTAGTGTTGTGTTTAATTTAGAAAGCCAGTCAACAAAGTTGCCCTACAGTTTTCACTTGTCCTCTAGTTTCTGTTATACGCAATGGAAACAGAAGACATAATGAAAGGAGGATCTGGGGTATAGGTGGATGGAATAACTCTCTGTAAATCCTGATTTGTGTGATGGCTCATGTGCAATGGGCAAAGCAAAAAGGAATGACTCAGAAAGACAAATTCCCTCATTAAAAACAAAGAACTTACAATAAAGGGTGATCAAGTGCATCCCACATCAGTGCAATCACACATCAGTTAGGCAAATACTAGTGTAATTGCACATGGAAAGAAGAGTAGACAGAGAGGGTGATTACATAGGTGACAATTAAAAGTCCCTCCTTTCTTCATAGGAAAGGTAAACTAACTTTCAGTGTGTGAAAGGAGTAGCATTGCTTATGGGAAAAATGGAGCCACTTGTGTTTCAGAGGTGGGGACACCTTGGCATATCTTTAGTATTGAAACTGTATTTTGTTAGTTGTAAAACTAGGGATGAAGTAAAGTTTGTGCACCTATCAGGTATCTGGGAGGTTGTGCTGGAATGGATAAGGTGTTTCAGCATGTTGGATCACAAAATGCATCCATGCTGTCATGGTCAGTGCTGACTAGGTGGTGGTGGGTGTTTTCAGTGCTATGATATCCTTGAAAAGTAGTTTCACTGTGTTTCAGTGGTTACAGTGGTAGGAAAGATAATTTAGCAATTTTAAGTGTAGGCTGAATTAAGCTGCATATATGAATGTCTGTGTAATGGCAGTCTAAATTCAACCAGCTATTTTATTACTTTTGATAACCGGTTGCTTTTGGTGTTCTATAGGATTATGAAAAAGGGTTATGGAAATGTTGGTCAGCCCAGGCCTCCAACTCCAGCACAACTTGCTTTAACTGCAGATGAACACCATGATGAGGTGAAGGACTAGCTCTGATGTATGGGAAAGAAATACAGCATTTCCTTCTCCAAGGACCATGCGTTGTCTTTCATAGGAAAACGTGCACGCTTTTTTCTCTTTTGATCTTTATACAGTATTTTCTCTGTACTGCTGAACTACACCAAATGTCTCTTTGAGAGTTAGGGAAACAAATATTAACCTTTTGCCAACTGGTGTGAAATTTTTTAGAAAAGGATTTTTTAAAATCTATTTCAACTGCTTTTCTGTCAGACAATGATTGTATAATTGAAAGACATCCAGTTGATAAAAAAGAACATGTTTTTTATTGGCAGCACAGTAACATGAGTTCAAAGACTGTATTTGCCAAGAGTGCATAACTCTGTAATGGCCGGCATACTTTTACAAGTGTTCTGTGGTATTACTGACAGAAAGATCGCTTTGGTCCAAGACAGATGTAAAATACTTCATTTAACAAATATTTACTCCACAATTATCTGAAAAAGTAGAAAGTACAACCTGACATGTTTGAATACCTAAAGAACCTGTTTATGGGGTATTCTACTATTGTTCCTACATAACAATCCAAAAAGTATAGTTGCAGGGGAGGCTGGATGATTTAGGATATTGGTAATAGGATACAAAGCCTTTCACTTCTTGGTCAGCAGTTCAAATCTGGCTTAGGTTGGTAGTAACCCAAAATGATTTCTACGCTGTGTCTAGGGTTAATTAAAGGTTGGTGCCTTCCAGCTTCAGAGTCCACCACCATAATGACTAAATTGGCACGATAACCACAGGCTAGTGGCACGTTTGCAGTTATTAGGGAAGACAATGAAGGGAGCTGCAGAGGTATAGAACCCCAACAACTCTTGCAGAGAACTGTACAATTACCTACACTAGGAATCTGCCAGAAGTTAACTCAGTAGTGATGGAGACAGTAAATACTCCTGCAGATGGAACATCACGGGATGTTGGCATGTGGGTGTTAGGAAACATGGATGTCACTATGAACTGCCAGAGCAACAGCCATGCTGATGGAAGACTCCATGGTATAATTACTGATGGGTAATCAGAAGACTCACTGAAGGGTGAGGTTTATCTCAGCTATTATTTGGTGTTTTGAGTTTGGGAAGCAACAGAACACTGACGTTTTGATCATTAGTAGATTTGACACGTGAAAGAGAATGTAGTGGTGTATTTCAGATGGATGGAGGGCTGCATCTGATCATGTCCTATGTCTATCCCTGCCTTTAACTGGGAAACCAAAGGCTGCTGATGCCCATTTCCTCTCACCAGGACCAGCTGCATGACCTAGCTTACATCCACACTCTTCAACCTTCTTGCTTTCCAGCACAGGACATCACAGTAAAGTTGCTGACAGACAGTAAACCCTGACACATACTAATGCTCAAAGTGTGCTTGGGAAGTTTTGGCAAATATTTTCTGGCCCAGGCCAAGACTATACCAGGGACAGTCTGAGAGGGTAACAGTTCAAAAAATCCAGCTCTGGTGGCTGGCACTCTTTAATTCAGTAGTGTAAGGACAACTGTATGGCCCTATCTAAGAGGTTTTTTTCCCTCTTTGATGTGAAAATTTTCACATTTTTGGTTCTTGTGCATTTAGATTTTTTTAGAATAAGATTTGTCAATTGTTAGAGCTATGCTTCATAAAAGGCAATGAATTTGATCCTTATTTCTAGTCCTGTAGACTCTTCATCTGGTATGAAAATAATTGTATGTGAATTTATGTTTGTGAATTCAAGATTCACAAGGTGTTGCTGCTCTAGCTGATATAAATTTACAGAACCACAGTTTACACCTGCAGTTTTCCAAATACGTAGGCACATGGTGTGATTCTTGGGATATCCTGAGAATGGGTAGGAGCTGGACTTCAGTGATCCTTGTGGGTCTCTTCCAACTCAGGATATTCTATGATTCTATGATATTGAACACCTTTTCTCTCATTAAAAATTGCAAACTGGGAAAGACTTGTGACATCTTGATGACTACAGAGTTTTCTGACAAAGGGAACAAATTCCAACACTGTTGCATGTTTTTTTTCTTTGTTTTAGAAAAAGGGTTTAGGTTGTTTAAACTTATTCCTTGATTTCAAGTTCAGACACTTAGAAACAGAAGGTGGTATCCTGACACCATTGTTTACAGGAATTTCCCAAAATGATCCAGTGTACTTCTACCATTTCAGTCCTAATTTTCCTTTAGGTAAAAGTGATAGAAGTCTTTATTTTAAATTATATTCTTTCTCTCTGGCAAATGTTGTGCTCTCTACCAATGACTGATGACTCTGCACTTTAGGAAGTTGTTTAAAAATGTGCATACCAATACAGGTGGTTACTTAAGTTACATAAGATTGAAGAAAAATGTTTAAACACAGGGGCTTGAATTCAGGTAATTCAATTAAGATGCCAGAGTTAGGATCAAACCCACAGTTTGTTCTCTCTAATTATTGGAGAAATAGGCACCACCAGGAGTAATTCAGTATCCTACAGCATATAATTGCTCTGTAAAACCTGAACCGCATTCTGCAGATCCCTGTCTGTACTGATGGATAGGCAAAGGCAAAACCAATCCCATCCATGATGGTGCTGCCCTAGTTTGTCATGAGCCCAGGCCACTGCATTTTAGAAGAGCTTTCTTGGCTTTCAGCTGCTTTTCAAGTATCTCAAACTGGGCATTGTGAAAAACTTGGCTTATACTTTTACCTGAATAACTTTCAGATCCCTGAGTCCATATAAACTGACCAATTTGACAGTGGTGGACCCTGTAAAAGGCAGAGCAATGCTCTCCCATCAGAGACGCAGGGACAAGGAGGAGTCAGGCTAACCAGCCACTCATCTTGGACACTTCTATTTGTTTGTTTTGCTTCTGCCACATGACAGTAGTGGATACCACTTGTTCTGCAGGACAAGAAAGCAGAAAACCCTGCAGCCTGATGGCCTGGCGAGGGGCAGGCAGCCCTATGCATTCCCTGCTTCACATCAGTTGGTTCCTGGGACAATCTTTACTGGCTGCAGTAGCCCCAAAGGGTTCCTCATTTGTTTTATGTAGGTTTTTCATTCTGAAACACAAATGGAGCCATATGGAACTCTACACTCTTTGTCCTGCCTTGGGTAAGACAAATGGAGGAGTAGGGGCTGTTTTCCCTCTGTACATGTTGTGTCTTCTTTTGCAATGTGCAGACCTGTGCCAGTCCACAGGCGCAATCCTCCCTGTCTTGTACATGCCTTGCCCTGTTGATTTGACCATTTGACTCGTGATAATGAAATGAGATTCAATGATACTGTGTGGATGGAACTGAGAGTGGTATTTTGGTATTTGTTTGGTATTGTTCATGTAGTCATAAATGAAAGAAAAAATAAATTATATCCTTCAAAAATGAAAAACAGACTTGAAAAAGCTGGTCTATAGATTTTTTTTAAAATGTACTTCTACTGACAAAGCTTATAAAAACATTCCAAAGTAATATAGCGTGATGACCCTTGCTCATAATCACAGAAAGCCTCTCCAAGTTTTTATTTTTTAATAAGTCTATCATTAATCTTCAATGAAAATAATATAGATTTTATGAAGAAAGCTCAACAAAGTTCTTGGAAAACTTACAAGACATTTAACAGCTGAACAGTGTATCTCACAAACAGACTTTAAAGGTGCTCTTTCAAACTGAAACCTTTATTTGATCTGGTTTTATAGTTAGCAATTTCTTTGGTCTGAAACTTCACCCATTCTTTGCAGTGAATAAACAAAAATTCCTGAAATATAGCACTTGTTGGAGGTACAGCATGACAGCCCCTGAAACCAATTAGTATTACATCTTAGACTATTGAGTTTGGATTTATTATTTGTTCTAAGACATCCTACTGTACCAGAACTATATATTTGTATATACTGAACAACATAAACCACAGGATTAGCAGTATTTATATACATATAATAAACATGTAGAAGAAGTGATGGCTTTTTTCTTTAAAGTTTTCTTTTGTGATTTTATTTGGTAACATTGAGCATTACTGAAATGTTTTCTCCAATAACTTTAATCTGGATTTCCTTTCTGATAAAACTCTGGTTGTTTGCAGATGCACCCATCAGTTTTATGAGGGTATCTTTGAGACATCACAATTATAAAACAAACTGCAAGGAAGAGCAGCTGTACTTACAAACAAACATCACAGGCACAATTAATCTGCTTCAAGGGTTTATGAGGGGAAGCATAAAATATCAAATAAAGGGTAATGGGAAATATTTGAGAAATGCTGAAGCTGGTAACAATCCACAGAGCAGAGCAGCCAGTGCACGTTCAGGAAACAAAATGTAGTTAGTAACTCATTTGGTTGGAAGCCACCCGTTCTCTACCTCCCAACCTGAACTTCAGGGCTGTTTCATGTTTCTGAACAGATGCAGCTCTAGATATATATATATAGTCCATTTACTTTGTAGATTACGATTTAAAAGATATTCTTTTTTTAAAAGTGAAGATGGTAATAAAATCTCAAGAGGCCCATTTTGTTTTCTGTTGTTCAACTTAAACCAGGAATGATCCCACTCTTGAGGTTGAAATTTATGTTTCTGCTCAGATAAAAGCATATACATACAAATGCTCTTTTGACCTCCTTTTTGTTTTCACTCACACACCTCTGTGCCAACAAAATCTGATGGAAACAGGCATTGAATCAAGCAGGTGTGTGACTGCTTTGGATATTTTTTTGTTTAATCTCACAGTATAATTTAAGATTTAAAAAACTAAAGAGACTTCTATTTGTAACAACAAATTAAACCCCAAAATTCCATTTTGGAATTTGAATTAGCTGGATAATGCATTTGTGATTTTCTTATCCTTTTCTTAACCTTAACAGAAAGCTTCAGCATGTACCAAACTGAAATAGTTTGATATATAAAATTTCTTGAGGTTTAGTATCTGAGACTCCATCTCCTCATGTCACATGTAAAGTATTTTTATCACTTTTGTCTCACTGTTCATGGAATCATAAATTACTAAAGAGACTCTGGTGGTCTGATCTGCTCATTTTAGCGTTTCTGCCATACCTACTGTATATTTCTAAGATGATTCTTTTTGATGTGATCAAATGTGCATTAATGAGTAGATGTTGGCATTAATATGACATGAATTTCCATTTGTCCAAGCGAAGAGGTTTCGTTCAAGAAACACAACAAAAATAATCAGAATGGTTCTTTAAAGAGAAGAAAAATGCATGTCTCCCCTCACTGGAACACAGAGCAAGAAGGTTCTTTTTTATCATAAAGTTCACTTGGCTTTGGTTTTACACAAGCTTTTTATCAACAGAATGTCAGCTTGGGACACTTCCTAGGAATCGGTCACGAGTGCCACGTACTGTTTCAAAAGAAGCTGCATGTTAGATCTTTCTTGTTTGAGCTCTATAAGCATGGAGGCTTTTGTCACAGAGACAATTCCAATTTCAACTTTGGTTTCAAAGGGTAGTTTAATTAGTGTTTCTGAAAGGACCTGTGTGTTGTTGATTCTGATCTCACTTAAATTTAGGCAGTTGTGTAAATGCAGGATGAGATTCTGTCTTGTAAAGCAGTTCCTTGCTGCCTATTTTGAGGAAAAAGTATTTTTAAAAAAGCATAGCATTGAAAACAAATAAATTTTTAAAACATAAAATAAAACCCCATGTTAAAGAGCAACAGTCCAGTGAATTTTTCCAAGATGAAGGCATAGTGCCTTTGGATTCCTGCCTGTTTGTGCACATGAGGAATGTTGGTGTCTTGGGATAGCCACACTCCTTGTCATGTATTTTGCTTTACATGGACTCAGAACTGTCATCGCAATGCATATAAACATTTTTTATTTTCTTCACCTGCTCATGTGGCACACACCTGGGGCCTGCTGGCAGCACGCTTGGCTTCAGCAGGCCAAGAAGAGACACTGCCAGTTTGGAAAGCTAGCCCTGCTCCCTTCATGTGAGTTAAGTCGAGTTGATCCCCCACTGTTTTTATGGAGTGGTTAAGGACAGGGCTGAAAAGCTTTAGCTTCTATAGAAAATTCAAAAACACGGGGGGGAAAGCGAACTACAGTAGAGATTCAAAGAGCCCCATGGGTGTTTCCTTTGAAGCAGAGGTCCCTCTCCTTTGCCTTTCAGCTCTGAAGTTTACCCCTGGTGACTGCTGAGTTTTGTGTCTCTGCAGCATGAGCAGCATCAGTGCAAAGTGCTGTGCCAGGGGGGACAGCGAGCGGCCCTTTAGTAGTCAGACACATGGCACAGGGTCTCTTGTTGCTCTATTAATGTAATGGCTTGGACTGAAACCTGTGCTGCTGCTTAGAGCTTCCTGGAGTAAAGGAAGTGTCAGCTATGGATTGCTCAGAGCTGGCTGAAACATTTATAGAGGAACTGAAATTTTCATTGATTTGAGTTCATGGGTATTACATAAAAATTCAAGGCTTCCTGCTAGGTTTTTTGCATTAGTAAACATTTTGTTGAAACACTTTCCGGTGCCTGGTTGTCAGTTTCCAAGGCCTGAAAGCTGCAGGAGGATGGAAACAGCACAAGGGCTGTTGGAAGGTGTCTTTTGATGGGCACTGAATTGAAACTTCAGTGCAAAGGCATCTTCTGGACCATGAACAGATGTCATCCTTACAGATGTGCACACCAACACTCAGGTATGGATATTCATGGCAGCTGGGGGGCTGAAACCTCACTCCTGCTCAGAAGGAAGAGGTCTTACCCTTTTTTTCTCTTATGCCTACATGTTCTTTTTGATTCTGTGCCCAACCTGTGTGGGCCATTTTAGCATAAGGGGAGTCAGAGGCCTGTCCCCTCCCATGCCTGCCTACCCTCATTTACTCATGTGAACAGACCTTCCCTTGCTTTGCTATAGTGGGAGCTGCTTTCTCTCGGAAAAAAAATATTCCTAAGCCCCTTTATTGCTGCAGGTGCAAAATGTTGTGGTCATAACTGAATTTGAAATAGGAGAATTTTGTCGATTTATTCTGAGAAGACAATTTGAGCTTGGAGTTAAGACTGACATTTGTTACTGGCGGGGGGAACAAATTGAGCACACTTGGATTTGATTTGTGGGTGTGATCTTTGAAAGTGAAACTCTGCAGTGATGGTTATAATGCAAATAACAGCACCAGAACCACCAGTTTGGAATGTCCTGTGTACCTCTGGCATCTTGTTTCCCCTACATACCCCAGTTATCCAGAGGATGGATGCCTACTTGATCTTTAATCAACCTAATCCACAACTATGTAAGTGATCAGAGTATTTTCAGGTGCAGTGCTTTATGAACAGCATTCGTATTTCAGTAATCCCTGCAAGACTGTCCTGGACGTGAGTATTCCCACACACAGTGTGTGGCATTCTGCTGCAAAAAAACCCCAAGGGTGTTTCCAGTTAAAATCTGGCCTTTGCATCAAGTTCATCCTCTGGCAGAAGAGTTTGTATTAGGTCATGAAGACGTCCAATAATCTACTATAAACACACATCCTTGAGGTACGGAGCTTTTTAAAAAATAGGACTATGTACCATGTTATCAACATTTATCCAGCTGGTCAGAAAATGAAAAGATAAAGACTATGCAAGTATGTATATGTCTTTAATAGATTACTGAAATAAACAGCAGAAAATTTCAATTCTCTTGGGCTAATTCCACAATGATTTAAAACCAATGTTTATCACCATGGAGTTCAAGCTGTGGAATTTTTCTGTTCACTTCCTGTGTCTTTCCACTCACACTTACCAGAACACACTGAATTCAGTGCTGTCAGACAGAGGTTGTGATAGTGGCAGGGATTTAACTGGACTTGTTTTAGGGATAGAAACTCTGAATAATTTCTGACCCGACTGAGGATTTTGATTTCAAAGTTTATGGCTGTTCAGATTCCTGGATTTTTGACCACACCTATTTGCTAACATCTTTGTAACTGACCACTGTCAGAGAAAAGATTTTGGACTAGATAGACTTTTGATCTGACCCAGTACATCTGCTCTTATGGCAAGTGATGCATTGCACAGGAAGTAGGTGATGCAACTTCACAGACTGCTGGTTAGGTCTGCATTGGGGTAAAAGATGCTCTTTTCCCCCCTGTAAAGCTGAAGATGTTTTGCACTTTGACCACCACATAGATGCGCCTCTTTCCTTCAGGGACACTCCAGATAGCTGTTCTCTGATGTAAGATAAGGACTGTTGCTAATACACTCTGCCTCACTCAAACACATTTTTCTGCTTTGGCCAATAAAATCCTGATTTGTAGATCTTTGGAACATTCTGTCTGGTTTATTTATTGATTTATTTATTTACACTTCCTGGCAGAAGGAAACAAGTTGCTTATTTGTTGGACACTAATTTTGAATTTTATTCTGAGGTCTTCATGACTCAGATTATATAGACAATGTTACTGAGTGTTTCTGAATTTCAACACCTGTGGAAAGTAGGGAAAAAGATTCTTGATATGTTCCATGGAATTCTTTGTCTACATCAGCAGACCAAGCAGATCCAGGACCTGCAGTCACCCATGTTGCCAAGTTCACACAGTTCTGAGTTAAATTCTACTTCCACAGACAGTTTTACCCTACCTTCCTGTTCATTCCTCACTTGACTTAATAAAGTCAATGCTTTACCAAAAGTCAGTTTTTTGTGATTTTTTTTTTTAATTCTCTCAACAATCTTGCTGAAAAGGAAAAGGCAGAATATCTATAAAAATAGTGAATATTTCCTTCTATGTGGGATTTGTGACACCACATCCAGAGTACTGCACCCTGTCAAGAAAGACATGGACATACTAGAGCAAGTCCAGTGAAGAGGAATTGGGGTTGTTCTGCTGCCTACAGTTACCTAATGTGATGGTATGGAGCAGGCTGGGCCAGACTCTTTTCAGAGATGCTCAGTGATTAAATTCTGATGTGAAAACCACAGGAAATTCCAACTACATTGTAGGAAACAGTTTTTCACCACAAGGGTGGCCAAAAAATGGAAGAAAATTTCCAGAAAATCTCTGGAACTTCCATCCTTGGAGTTTACTCAAAGCTTGACTGGACAAGAACCTGAGCAACCTGATCTAAGTTGACCTTGATTTGAGTAGAGGGTTGGATTCGAGATATCCAGAGGTTCTTTCCAACCTAAATTATGCAATGAATCTATGATTCTATCCAGGACATAAATCTAAGGGAAACTTATCTTCTTTTCCTTGACAGATTATTAGTACTTGAGGTTTCTAAGTGCAGAAAGGCACATATTTTGTTACTTATTTGGACTTTTACCCCCTTTATTTACATCAGGTGTATCTACATTTGCATAATTTCATTCATACTATATAAAATTCTAATGATTCATACTAAAAAAAGACAATTCCAATGAGATCTTAGTTTGTAGCTGTGCTCTTCCTTATAGAGAAAAATAAAGTACTAGTTCAGAGAGCTATGGGGCTTATTTCTGAAAGATTTTAGATGTGACAATTAATTTTTGATGCCTCAGATTCACTTAGTTTAAGTTCTAATAAATCTATTTTTTTTAAAAAAACATTAGAGTTTGTTGTTTTGGCCTCAGTTACCTATAACCCAATTGCAGTTGACAAAAGCAGAAAATACATCAGCACGTCCACAAAACAGAAAATGAGTTCTTCAAATTGGATATGCAAAACCAGAGCCTTATAAAATCTGAGATTATCTCTGAAAATTTTATAAGCCCAAGCAAGTGAAATCCAGCAATCAGAATAAGTGCAGAATGCTAATCAACTTGTAATAAGTTTAAATTCCAGTAAAATTTGTGTCAGATTGTTTGATGAACGGTACTCTTCCTATTCAGACATTCAGTGTTGTAAAGACAGATGCCCAAATCACAAGATTAACTATAGAAATACTGTGATGAAAAATACCAAAGGATGTGATTTAAAATGTTAATACACTGAGCTTGTCTGGTGTGAACTAAGTGTTCCTGAAACTTGAGCACAATCATTCGTATTTGACTATTTATGGAGTCAATAAAATGAAGGATCTCTGTCTTCTCTCCAGCCAGCTGACCTCATGAACATATGTTAGATCTCAGAAAGGGGAGTGATGACCATAAAAGTAGTGTTTTTCTGAAGAAAGAGGAGACATTTAGAATCTCATTTGGTTTTCAGACTTGAAAAGATTTAGTAAGGGAGGACTCTGGATTATTGCTGTTAATATAATCTCTTGTTTTTCAAACTCCTTGCATTCTTCCACTTTCCCAAAGTAAATTTAAAATTGGAAGAATTGAACAAGCTAAAATTAATTTTAAAATTTCTAATATTCATATCTGTTTCATGACAGGTAATTCTACATGTTCTCTACCAATTGGATGCAACATGTGTTTGTGTTTGCCCAGCTTTGAGTGTGTTTGTGAGTGCACTTGCTTTGTGATGAGTGGCAGGGAGAGGAAAACACAAGAGGCTGCAATCCCACAAAATCGGAAGAGCATTTACTCTGAAATGGCTTGGGTTGATGTCATGAAAATTCTGGAATGTAAATACAAACTATTTTCATGCCAACATCCTGGCCCCTGTGAAAAGTGATGTCCATTTCCCAGATCTTTCTCTGAAGTAATTTGCAGTAATTTATAGTCACTGTGAATAGCCACATCTCCTTCGTGCGGCACACATTTGTTTGAAATATTAATCAGTTCCATGAAAGGAATTGCATTTTTGAATGTTTCCCATTGATACATGACAGAATATACAGTCATTAGTCTTTTCTGTGGTTTTCCTAAAAGTCTGCTTTCCCCCTCATTATTACATCAGGAGAATGGAAGGCATTTTCAACACCTGCTACAGTAGCTCTAAAATGAGAAATCAGAAGACAACCATCTGCTTGCCGGCCCTTCCTCTTGTTCCTGTGTTTACATAAACTTCTCCTGAAAGCCACCCACTGTTTCCATACTCAAAGTATTCTTCATTTCTGGAGAAGGAGTTAACTAAGAAGAGACTTCTCTTTTTTTATGAAGCCCTACATTTTAGTGGAATTATATATGTCAAACCTTGCTAAGCCAATGCTGTTGTGTATTACACAAAATACACCAGTCATTAAGATAGCTACAAGTTTCAATGAAAACCACTTTTAATTCTACACAGTCAAAACAGATCAAACAAACTGTAACTTCAGCTAAGTGGGTTTTTTTCTAGCACTGAACTATCAAACATATAATGAAGGAGTGTCAAAGTCCAAAATTATTTTGCCAGGTTTTTTTATGTATTCTAAATATATAATATTTGATTTTTAATACCAGTTTTATTTACCTGAAGAATTTATGATGTTACAAAGTGCTACAGCAAGTTATTAAAGTGTATGTACTATAACAAAGAGAGATCAAAATAATTTAATGGAATGATAAAATAATTCCACGTAATGATCCCAGAGACAGTGTCAATGTTTATTAGCATTTTTTGAAGAACAATTCATCTTTCCTGGAAGCCAGAAAACAGTGGTCTCTAGAGTGGATATTGTTATCAATTGTCATTGAAAACAGACTTCATATAATTACGTGTGATCAAATTAACTACTATGCATAGAATGACGGAATCATAGAATCATTACGACTGAAAAATATCTCCAGGATCATCAAGTCCAAGCTTTGACTGAACATCATGTTAACAAAACCACAGCACTAAGGGTCACATCCAGTTGTTTCTTGGACACTTCCAGGGATGATGATTTCACTCCCTCCCTGGGCAGCCCATTCCAAGGCATAACGACCCTTGATGCCCAACCTCAGCCTCCCCTGGCACAGCCTGAGGCCATTTCTTCTCATTCTGTCACCAGCTGCCTGGGAGAAGAGGCCAAAGCCTACCCTGATACACCCTCTTTTTGGATGGTTGTAGACAGCAATAAGGTCCCCCCAAGTCGTCTTTCCTCCAGGCTAAACTCCCCCAACTCCCTCAGCCACACCTCACACGATTTACTCTCTAGACCCTCCACTGGCTTTGTTGCTTCAGAACCTCAATATCTCTCTCGAAGTGTGGGACACCTCATTCCACCTCATTTGTAAATGTGGTGGAATCACTTAAGTCCTATTCTGAGGATATTCATCAGGGCTGTTATAAATGTGCTGCAGGATGGATTAATTTCTCCTACATATAAGCCCTTGTGTTATATATGACATAAGACCCACAGGTTTGTTAGACAAACATGAAACAAAAAAAGATAAGGAGTTGGTTGTGTTTTTCAGTGCTAGTCAGATTCTGGTGTAACATTAGAAAGTACAAAACAATGATTTGCATTCTTGATATGTAATGAATGAAAAATACCATCTGTATATATTTGATGCTTTATCACTTTCAAGATTCTTGTACCAGCTCTCATATAGTCATCCAATGGATGTAGCAAAGTTTTAGTAAAACGTGTTCTATTGTGGTCTCAGACCTCACAATTCTGAGTGCAGTGGCGCTTCATTTTACACAATCAGTGTTAAGGAAAGTGCTTGTTACAGCAACACAAAAAATTGCTTGTGATGCACATAGCCTGGACAAAAGTTCTTGTCTTAAATTTTTCCAAATTTCAAATTATCTTTTCTTGGCCATTTCTCTGCCTTATTCCTGAAAAAATCCATATTCCTTTCCTTGGCTGAAGTGTCTCTGAGAGGCTTCCCCAGTTTGACGGCCTGCTGCTGTGTTCCAGAATTGCAGATCACTTAGCACATATGGATCCCAGAATATTAGCCTTGGCAAGATCCCCAGGCTCTTTGCAAAATAAGAATTCACACTTCCCAGGCCAAGTGTAAGTGGAAGGTTCCCACAACATTGGTGAATCCAGAAAGGTTCTTGAAGGTTGTTCACATCCAAACAACTGAAGAGTTTAAATCTGTTGATGGGTAATTCTGCTTATGGTCCATTCTTGTGGTAAGAAGCAAGTTATTAAATTTTCCTTTTGAAGGCATACTGCTTGAAGATAAATGCCAGAAAATAAAAAGTTTCCTTAGCCAGTGTTAATAACATGCAGTTTAAGCTGGAGAATTTCAATTTATTCAAGTTCATTTTATTTTGCATGGAAGAAAACCTACTCCTTAGTAACAATTTGAGTATGGTAAAAATAAAAGTTCAGTGGAATATTTTTGTCTGTGAGTCCCCTACTTGCTTATCCAGTAAAAACATGGATTCATCAGTCCATCTCAATGCTTGGAACTGGAATCAGTGGGACACAAGCAGAGGAAATCACAAGCTAGAGGAAAATTATACTCCCACATTGACTTTAAACTGGCTTTAGCAAACCAACCTTTCCCAGCTATATTGGTATCTTGCCTCCTAACCCTTGACTCAGAGGCAAGTATTACAAATACTTCCACTACTTGGCTTTACAACATAGCAAACACATGGTGCATGGATTAAAATCTCCAAGAATTAATTCATGTTCATCGAAGAAGGCAAAACTGCATCTAGGTACTGCCACCTGAGGGTTACAACAGCAGAGGAGATTGTCCCCTGAGGTTTCATGGACATGGTGCACACTTGCACACCGTCCTTCTGTGGGAGGCTGATTTTAACATCAGAACCTTCATAACAGGGGTCATTTAGGAGAGATGGAAGTTACTCAGTGGTCTCTGCTATACTAGTGGTAAAAATACTTCTGTGGTGTTTTTATAGTATCCCGGGTTATCCATCCATTCCTCCATCTTACAATTCATTCTTCCACCTTACAGATTCTGTCTATATGTATAGTACATGTAGACATCCACACAGCCATCTTTGTAAGTTCAGAAACCCCTTCTTTGATGCTGACATCATCAGTCTGGTACTGAGGAATTAGGGTCTGAAATACTTTTATATTGAAGATTGTCAAATTTCCAAAATATATTCTTCCTTTACATAGGGAATGATACACTGGTCATCAACAACGTTTCACAGAAAATAAAGGGAAACTATGGGAAAAGTTTGGCACTAAATTTTACGTTTGCTTCAGCTTATTTCCAAAGGCCAGGCAGTAAGAAATCATTAAAAAATGCAGCTGGAAATATTGCCCTTTGGACAGTTTTGAAACTAAATTTAGCATAGGAGTAGGAGTGGTAAAATATTCCTCCTCCAACAAAGAGATTCTTGTAGGATTTATTTTTAGTTAAAATGTATCTGAGTACATACATAGCTCTCTAGAACTCCATCTAGAGTTCAACTGCAGCTTATCTTCTCTTATAATGACATTGTACAACTGTAGTAAAAAAAAAATTGATATGCATATTTATTCCAGGTTCTTTTAATCTGACTGATTCAAGTATCAATAACTACCTATGGAAGGCAACATACACCTTCCTGTGGGCTGTGTGACTGCTTCTTTTTACTATTCCCTTAGTTAGACAGATGAGGAAAATCAGCTTTAAGCATAAAGTGTAGTCAAGTACTTCTCCTTAATCAGGATCACATACATGATGAGATATAATGAGATATAATGAGATTGACAACAAACATCAAGAAACCAGAAACAGCTAAGAGGACTACTGATGGGAAAAGTTAAACCATTACTTGCTATATATTTACATACATATGTAGGAAGCCAATTAAAAGAATAAGAATAGATTCTACAGCATAGTTCTGATTTCTGTACACACAGCATGGTTAAAGGATTTTTTCCTTTCCTGTGTTTGCATGCATTTGTTATCTCCTAGCCAAACAGTTTGCAAAAATATGAAGTGATAGAACCATCTGAGTCCCTACAGAGAAACAAGCACTTATCTGACAATGATGTTGCTGGAAAAAGCCCAGCGTCCATGATCACTTGCAAATTATAACCTCAGGCCATTATCATCTCATAGCCCTTCAACTGCTTGTGTGAAATGTGTTGATGGTCTCAATCTAATTCCTAGCAGACAGGTGTCTGCATCACTGGAATCGTCAGGTGGAGATGACTGCATTTTTTCCCATTAAAAAAGGTGATTATAGCTAACACAGTTTACAACATTAATATAAAGTACTTATAGTTCCCACAGCAGATGTTACAGAAACTTGGAATCTGCTCACTTGAGAAAATTGTGCCCAGATGCTTGTACTTAAACTTTATGGTCCGAACCCTGCCCTCAGATGTACACATAACTCCCAGAGATTTCAGGGGGAGTAATGCTCATGGATGTCAGGGCCACGTCTAACTCCTTTCACAGAGTCCATACGGATGTTCAAGTGTATTTTGGGATGCCTGATCAAAACCCAGCAGCATGACTGAAGATGATGAGGATGATAATAGCAGAGTAGCTCACATTAGCCTCCTTCAACTTCAGGGCCAAATGATACCAAGCATTTCTCAATCACAAATTCATGTTTTGTGTTCTGATAAATCTCAGCTTCAGAGACTGGGAGCCTTCAGACAGTTTTGCTTTCAAGAATGGTGCCCCCATGGAGATGTTAGCTGAGTGTCTTCTCTCTATTACTGCTCTACTTGTGTAACAGCCACTGCCAGAAGTTCTAGATTAGTTCAAGACATCAGTGTGTGGACTGACCCACCAACCCAGATCTGTTTGAGGTCACATATTGTGCCATGTGTCACCATAGCATTTGCATACTTGTATATAATGGCTTGATCTTTGACACACTTAATGAGAACATTAATTTTAACCACTATATGAGCTGCTACACAATCATTATGTTATGTACATCCTAGTTTATTATTTGTTTTTTTAAACATTAGAGCATCAGAAGAGCCCAGATTAGAACTATGTTCAAATAAAAGTTTAAAGTATCTTTTTTTTTGTACATGTAATTTTGGAGACATGATATGATGTACCATAAATTTAACTAACACACTGTGTGATTTATCTGTCAGCATAATGTGCAGATAATGTCTTAAGGGCTGTTGTAAATCAAGCTCTTAACAAAAGCAGAGGGTAGAAATACTGTTTTTAATGGTCATTAATAATGATATATATCAAAAAAAGATTTCCCACTTTAATGTGAGGATTTTGAAAATTTAGGTTCAGCTCTGATTGCTGAGTGTCTACATGTACAGCTTCATGCTCCCTGTAGGGAAACAGACACATCAAAATGTATTTAATCTGATCCTGAAATGAGTGGTATGCGACTCCTTCATCTTTTTCTTATGACTTTGAGTAATCCCAAGACAGCAAATTCAAATAAAATTATTAATTTTTATCTTGCCCCTCACCAAAAAGATTATGCTGGAAATGTATGATTAACATGGTTACATTTGTCTCTGAGCAAACTAACTTCTGTGCAGGTATGGTCCTTTAAATAACATCTACAAAGATATGGTCCTTCAAAGAAACATTTTATTTCAAGATTTCTTGGCTCTGCAAAATGCACAAATTTCTATTTTGGGAGGACCAGTACTAGTTATACTGTAGAGATTAATCATGGGTTGCAAAGTATTTTCAAAATACCCTAATATGTCATTAAAGAGGTTTTGATATATTTTTGAGCCATAATAATAATAATAACAATAATAATAACAATAATAATAATAATAACAAAAATAACTCATTATGTTTAGTATTCAAGAAGGGAGACCAGGCAACCAAATGAGACAGTTATAAGACATTATCTTAGCACAATTAGAAGCAAAAGGATCGGACAGCATTCTCCACAGTTCTGGGAAAAGAGCTTATTGTGTTCATAGTTGGAGCACAAACAGGAAGAGGGTCCAGCACCAGAGACCTTCCTGAAGGTACTCCCTGGTTGCCAGGTCTCAGTGCAGCCAATACAGAAAAAGTCTGTTCTTACATGGCAGGGAGAGTTGAATATCTTGTCCAACTCTCTTCCAATTTTTGCAAGGCTCTCGCATTTTGATGAAGCATTTAGTTACTTCTGGTGGAAATAAAAGGCTGTATTTCAGTCACTGCAGAATTTCAGGAGAATTTCTGGAGAACTGAAGTTCTTGGGAATTTCACAGTGAAACCAGGTAAGAAGCACTGTGCTAACAGAAGAAAGGAAGACAGCAAAGCCCTGAGAACAGCGAAATTTTTTTGCATCAGAAAAATTAAGATCAGTTTTACTTAAAATATGAAACTTGGAAACCAGTAAGAAAAGGAAGATCAGTACAGATGAGATATGAATTCATACATGGCATTGATATGAAGTGTGGAAAATACATGATCATATCAATAGCAAGGAGAGAAAACACAAATAGTGAATTATTGAAAAAAAATTCATTAAATGTGAAACTTTCATTTACCTTGAAAATCTTAGTAGGTGGCCAACCTGCTAAGAAAGAAATCCCAAATTTAGAAGCTACTGGTAGCTTCTAATTCCTTTGCCTAAACATGGGCAACCAGGGGCATTTTAGGTACCTCAAACTACCCAAGAAGTATGAGTGGAGCTGAGAGGTAGGTTTCAAGGAACTCTTTTCTGCAGACTCAGGTAGAGGCCATACAGGACAAAGCTCAGTGACTAAAATGACTCTGAATCCTTCAGTTTTGGGCAATGGAATGTCTCCCTGGGTTACAAAATAGATTGTGCATAACTGCTGAAGTACGCTTATGCAGGATTGGACAGACAGTGCTTTAATAAATGGTACCAAGGAGCTCAACCTTTCTGTTCCAAGTTCATAGCAGATAAAAATCTTTGTTTCACTGCATAGAGGAAAATTGGATACCACTAACACTAAATTACCCCTATCTGAATAAGACAGATGTTTTGATTTTAAATTTCTAGTATGAAGTTATTTTTTCTGACACCATGAGTGGTTGGGTTTGATCAAGTTGGCTTTTTGACCTCTGCTCATGAAATCACCTCTTTACTTTAACCTCTTAATCTCCACCTCTTCGATATTTTCTTACTGCCTTATTTAATGTTGATATGATTATAATTCAATATTGGAAAGAAGTGCAGTTTGCATTTATATTCTGCTATGATGCTTTTCATACTGTGATGTTAATTTGTTTCTAAATTATTGTCAGTATTGGTTGTTACGATCAAATCAAATAAGCACCAGTTTTTAGTGCCTTGGGAAAGATGAAGGATTCCTTTTGGGGGACCTCAGGCGTCTGGTAAATGCTGGCTGGTGGCTGCATGTTGCCAGAACTGAATGTCCTGAGAATCTGAAAATATTGTTCATGTTGATTGTCTAAGAACATCTTGCATACGGCACAGGACAATCCTGTGTTAGACACTAAGTTAGTAGAAGAATTTCCCAATGCTTGTGGTTCAGCTCAAGTGTTTGCAACTTGATTGTAGTTGCTTTGAATAAACACAATAAAATCCTAACCATCCATGCACAGCTGTACAATTCCCAGGCAGACACACCCGCACGCACTCCGAAATGCTCACACATACACACAATTAATGCCTGCAGCCTGTGTGCCTGTGCATGTGTGCAAGTGTGTGCATTCCCCGTGTGCTTGGCAGAGGTCAGTTTCACACAGCTGAAAACAATTACAAACCAAATCATCTGGGAGGAAAAATTTAATCAGAAAAATGTGAGTGGTAATTAAAAACTGTTTACTTCAAACCCTAAACAGCATAATCCCACGGCTGAAAGCCTGGTTTAAAGAACCAAAATACCTACCAATGAAAGCAGCCGTAATTGTACCTATATCTGTAACAGGTGTAGCAAAAAAATCCCAATTTATAATGTGGATTTGGTAGGAGTTTATATATTGGAAGTTGTAGAAAACTGACACTGTAAGAGGAAATCTGACTGTTAATGTTAAGGACAGTATGAAGAAAGCAGTTTTTGGGACTAAAATAAAATGAACAGGTTATTAATCCCATTTTAGAACAGTAAACAATACATACAAAGATGTGTATTTAATATATATTTTTATTCTGAATGGAAAAGGTAAATAGTATGTTATACAAAATACCATTTTCTAGTAATAATCAATGTTCTTAAATAACAATCAGCATTAGATCAGGTTGTTTTGGTTTTTTTTTCCATTTGAAAATTTTAAAAATAGCTGCCCAAGGGAGATTTTAGAATCTACGGCATTCTCTTTCCATGAGTATTTCAAGACTTTGGAAATGCCAGACTGTGAGGAGAAAGATAGTGCCAAGACTAAACATAAAAGGAATAATTATACTATTATAGGATTTTCAGGGAGATGCTGATTTCAGAAAAAAGTATGGAATATATGTTAGTTCAACTAGATTCATAACAAATCTGAAAAAAATTAATTTAAGGCAAGCATCATTTGCTTATGAAAAGAGATTTCAAAATACTTTGATTTAGCAATAATGTTGCAGTAACATATTACACTGATAATAAGAGAAAAAGGTCAGTGTTATATATTTTAATTTTTGTTGATGTTCTTTCATTAAGCAGGAAGGAGCATGGAATCAGCATTACATTAAATAGAAGTAATCTGCCTAAACAACAGATCCCAATAAATTATTTTAAACAAGGGATAAAGAAGGTAATTTCTTTAAAAAGGATCAAAAATGATGGTGCATAAACTGCTGCAAACAGACTTCTAATGTGGACTCATGGATTCACTCATCAATAGCTCCTCAGGCTTGGTGCAAACTACCCTGAGGCCTTATTTTGATGTCCACAGTGCAAAGATCTGTGAAGAACAATGAGATGGCATTAGAGAAGGGCACCAAGGAGTGAATGAATTTCTGAAAAATTCACTGGAAACTAAATCCATTTAGCTGGGGTTTAACACCAGCAGGAAATTAAACTCCAAATAAGCTAGTTCCTTCCCCCCACCCCTTTTGGTGTGGGTGAGACAAAAAAAGGAGAGACTTTGGGTTGAGATAATAATTTAGTAAAAGCACAAAGCAATGGAACAAGAAGACACAATTACCATGGTAATATTAATAGCAAAAGTATACAAAAAAGAGATGGTGTTTTATTCACAAAAAGATATTCACCACCAGGAACAAAAACAAGGTGGCAGACATCCCCTGAAGGTCATGTCCATGTGGTTTCCCCAGACAAAGGCAATATGGTGACTGTTCCTGTGCCACCTGGGATTTAGGAACAAATTCAGTATGGTAGGGGAGCTCCCACAGATAATGTTTCCCACCCCACAGCTCTAAATAAAAAAAAATCGTGATAAAACGAAAACATTGGAAGCTGGATTGTCCGAGTAGAGGCGACACCGCCCCCTTGCCAAACTTAGTTCTGTGCAGGGAGCTTTGCAGCAACTTCTATTGCTCCGCTGCTGCTTTTTCTACCTCTGCACCCATGCTCCTTTCAGCTTGGCTTGCCTGGACTTGACTAGGTTGGGGTCACCCCCGTTGCCAGTCCCCTCCCTCTTGTGTTGTCATTTCAGCACTATCATCAATGACCTTTCCTCTGCTGTTCTTTTCAGCACCAATGGTCCATAGCTGTGCTCTGGTGACAATTCAAAGGGAAGACAAAGGGACCAAGTATGGAGGGGTGGATGCAAACACCTTCCCAGAGCGAGGGACAATGGCCAGCTTTCAGTAAGGACACCCCAGCTCCTCAGAGAAGTCAGTGATATAGAGTAACAACCTGGTCACATCCACACGGTGCTAAACTGACCCCTCTCTAACCAGGGCATAACCTTTGGCCTTCTCTTAATCCACCTGTCTGCTTTCCAAATCTCTTAAAAACTTGATATGTACAAATTATATGTTCCCCCAACGAATGTGGTTGAATTTGGTAAAAAAGGTCAAATTTATTGGCAAGCTGGGAAATATAGAATCAGAGTGGTTTGCGTCGGAAGGGATGTTAATGGCCATCTAGTTCCAAACCCCTGCCATGGGCAGGAGTACCTTCCACTTATGTACGATCCAGCATGGCCTTGAACTCTTCCAGGAATGGGGGATCCACAACTTCTCTGAGCAACCTGTGCCTTACCACCCTCACAAAGAATTTTTTTGAAATATCTAATATGACAAAATAACATGACTGTGGTCCAAATAAACCCTTCTCTGCAGTCACGTTCTCTATCCTTAGCAGGATCATCATCTCTTAAAGTCAGAAATGCCAGAAAATCCCTGAAATCTTTCATAATGCTGCTGTCTTCAAGTCCAAGGCGTGTGCAACCATGATACTGATAGTGGCAGTTCTACCAACAGGCACCTTATAATCTTCTCACCTAAACTCCATGTAGTTTCTGGAACTGCTGCTGGGTGGGATGGGGAGTGTGTGGAGGATCATTTCTCTCAGATTCTTACCTCTACCTCCCATGCCCCCCACCTTAAACCCATCAGGGAATCTATAGCCTGGGCTGCCCCTACCAGGCTGCAATCACAATGTGTGCAGGTTCTCCAAGTTCCCTTGGGATATGTTCCTGAGATAATTTTTGACTGCAGTATGGAAGTGGCCTGTAAGTAGCATCAATGGGCTGGGAGGTTGAAGCTGACAAAATTCTGCCTGCAGGTCCCTTTGCCTGCAGTTGCAGGGCTGTAGTCTCACCATCCCTTTCCTCGTTTCATAGTCAGAGGGAACAATTCTCCCAACCCCTTCCCCACTGCACTGCAGCTGGGTTCTGCTGCCTCTCACTGCACCTCTGTCTGCAGATACTGGCTGAACGTCATCTGCATGTGACAGGGCAGAGCCAGCTACTGGGCATTTACAACTTTTAAAAGGGAAGATGGATTAGAATCTCATTTGCAGTAAGTTTTGGCCATGGAGCAAAACCTTTTAGTGATTTTCAAGTGCCTTTGGTATTTGTTAGTTGTCAGTTTTCCTAATGGCTTTGTGAAAATCCAGTTGATTGGAAGTGCCAGGGATTTGCAGATCTTTTATGTTCACTGTCTTGATGAAGCTCAAAAGTTTGATTATTTCAGATCCCAGCTCTATCTCTGCCACCGTTACCATAGTCCTTAAAATGCGCTTGTTGATAATCAGCAAAAAACTTGGTGGAGGATGACTTCTCATTTCTTTTAATTCAGGAAGTGCCATGCAACCTGATTTTTTTGTTTGCATTTTTTTCCCTCGGTCAGTTAATTAATTTTTCACTTGCAAAATCAGTTCCATCTCTCAGGCCAAGACTAATGCTGGCACTGTTGTCAATCAGCTCTGCTACTTGTATATCCACCAGGGACTTCTTTTACAAGAAAGAGACAAAAAGTACAGACAAAATACAGGTGAATATCACAGAACCAGGGGCTTGCTTTGACATAAACCCTGAACAACATATTGCTCCTCAATAGCAACAAATTAGTTGTTCATTCCCAGCTTTCCTACAACAAAATTTATGATCCAAACAGAATCAACAACTTGAGGCCAACCTGTGTCCATGATTGCAAGATTTTTTCGTACCTTATATTGCATTATTCTCCCATGGAGTTTTCTGGTGGATTAACATAGCTAAAGAAAACTCACAAATACTTTGCTTAAGATTTCATGAATACATTTTTCTTATAATTTATATATTCCGTTGTAATGTTCTCAACTTGGCAACTTTAAACGTTTGCCTTTTAAAAATAAGCTAAAAACTTGTAAATATTATAAAATCAAAACAACTTCAGAATTTTGATTATTTGTGAAAAATTTTTCATTTTTATCCTTCCCATTAATGTTAATGTCCTGGATGGATATTTTAACAATTAGAACAGACTGAAATAGTCTAAAATTTAAAAAATGAAAAGAGATGATAATTATATTTGTTGGTGCACTGAGTTCTCAAAGGCAAAGGAAATTAATTAGTCTGAACATTTTCCTCAAGGAATATGAAAATAGAATAAAAATAGACTCTTTCATTTGTTAGAAAATATCTTATAAGGATTGATATTTTAATTATAAGTCGTGTAACCTCTGCGCCAGTTGTCTTACTGAGCTGAGCACATTTAACATATGAAGTTGAAGAAGTCAAACAAGTATTTTGCAAAACAAGTCAAAGATCTTCTGAGCTGAGCCATGGCGACAGTTAAAGTCCTGTCCTTTGGGAGAAGGGAGCTAGTTACAAACCTTCAGCATAGATGGTTCTGAGTAATTTCCTTTCTGACTTCCATAAATCAGGGAGTACTTTAATTGCGAATGCATTACCAGCAGACCATGGCCTAAACAGGATTATAGACTTTCACTTGTTCGTAAGATTAACCCATGTTTTTGTAGTTTACTTAAGATCTTTTCAAATGTTTTTCTCTTATCTATGAACTATATTAGTGATTGCATTTCAGGCTGCCTTATTATTAAACTCCATTAAACAAATGTAGTAATTATGTATTATTTGATATAAAGCATAATTTTGTTAAACACTGAGTTCATTTTCTGGCTATATGAAATGAGAAGTAGGAGAGGAAAAGACAAATACTGAACTTTTCCCATTTAAGTGTCACATTTTCCAAGTTCATAAAGTAGTTGTAAAACTTAATTCATTTTGCAAACTTCTGAAATTTTACAATGATGTTTCCATCCAATATAGAATTTGTCTGCAAGTTCTCAAAATGCTTTTTCAGTCTCATTTGAAATAGAATGATTGGTTTAGATTGCTCAGTCAGTCATAAGGTGCTCCTTCTGTTAATTAAGTCTTTCCAGACAGGCTGAATCCAGCCCATCTAGTCAGGGGTCTTCAAAAGCAAATATTTGTTTTTCAGGAACCTTTAAATTACAAGAAAGTAGAATAACCTGCTCTTCACAGCCATGATCCATAGAAGAAGATGTAACCAATTTCACTTGCAGAGAAGGACAATTTTATTATGTATTAGATAAAAAAAAGGCACAGTCAAGGAATGGGATAAATTTTCTGGAGTGGCTGTAGAGTCCCAGTCACCAGAGGATTTAAAACCAGAAGTGCTTGTGCCTGAAATGGTGAATATGTGGGCTCTGTGTGGGTATGTGAACATTCTAAACATGTTAGTTATATAATTTGGGACCCTTTTTTATGTTATACTCTGATTTTATATCCTTTTCCTAAGCCTCCCAGTGGGATACTCAGTGTGGCAGCATGGAAAGAAGGATGTACAGAAGGATGTGCTATTTCCAAAGTAGTATGGAAAAGAAGAATAATAAATGAAAATGAGCAGGAACTCACAGTGTATGCAACAGACAGTATTTGTATCACTTAACATACCACTGGAAAATGATTAGAATTTAGTGTTGGAAAGTTTATAAAATCTAGACTTAAAAGTTCACCCAGGTCAGCACAGTAAGGGAGACATTCTTGATTGTTCCTTGAAACACAGTGGAAAAGAACAATTCTTCTACAAAAGCCAGTCCAGAGAGAGATATGCAGTAGGCCCTTTTTCAACATGACTCACCATGTGGTGATGAGGAAATTAAATTTTCTGTTTTGAGGAGAATATGTCATAATACAGTTGGATACAAGTGTGGTCAGTAGGGGTGGTCTGTGTGAAACAGTGAACTGGATTTGGTATAGTCCTTTCCAGACTCCAGCAGCCATCCATCATGAGATAATATTTAGAATTTTGAGATGATTCAGCTAGCTGAAAGCTTGCTTTCTCTCAACTTGTTTTGCTGTTGTTTATATTTTCTGTGCTTGTATATTTTATGACTCAGATAATAAATAATAAAATATGCTTTAACTCTATTTTATAACTTCTAGTAATAAATAATAGTTGGGACATATTTTGGGATCCTTCTGGGATAAAAATTAGCCTGCCTGCTACCCTTCTATAACAGCATTAATACCATCTACTTTCCATTGTGCAGTGCCAGAAGTTCTTGGAGGTCATGCACTCTGATGCTGACTCGGTTTGGTTCCCGTCTCATGCTGCAAACTGGTGAAGATGTTGTATTTCAAGAAAGGAGTGTGCCTTGAGGAAGATATTCCTGGCAACATATCTACAAGCTAATCAACAAAAATCAAGTGTCTGCTACTAAATTTGCAGGGTCTGCATGATTTTTTTTTCCTTCTAAATATCCTGGCCCAGAGTTTTAATGTAAATGCTTATTAGTCAAAACAATGAGAGGAACTTTAAAGAATTGGCTGCAATGCACAGAGGGTCCTGTGAGAACATTGACAGTTAAGTGAAGCCATGTGACGGAGAAACTTTTTAAAGACTGTACAGAACTCAGAAGATCAAAATAAAGTTGTCATGGATGTGGGTGTTATATATATACATATCCTTGTTTATCAAAGAACTCTGTAGATTCTGGCCTTAATCTGAGTGTAAAGCCTGGAAGAGGGAAAGGTTGTCTTGCAGAGCAGTGAGGACGGAAGTGAAAGGATTTTTTGTTTGGTGAGAAATATTTCTAAAAAAGTGGACTAGGAAACAAAACCAAAACAATAGAGCAATTGAACCAAGATCATGCACAATCAGGCAAGGAGAACTCTTCATCATAGAGACTGCACATGTAAAATGACCTACCCAACCATGACAGAAGTAACCTGGGAAAATAGAAAAGGGTGTTTCTTTGGCTCATTGAAATTATGGTTAAAAATCCTAATGGTTTCACTGCAGCCATATGCTTTATTCGTTCTTTTTGTAAAGACATTTTATCACCTGATCATGTATTCAATCTGGAGTGAAAATGCCAGCTCTTCTTACAAATGCATGTGATCAGAGAATACCTTTTATAAAGGCATTTTTTCCCTCTTTTGTTTCTTCTTTTCTTTTTCATAAACTGGTGTAGAATCTGTTTGACATAAAATACCACCAAAACACTGAACAACCTCCAGCAAAAGGTAAATGAAAAAAAAAAAGAAAAAGGGTCCTGTACCTTTAAGCTGAGGTAGTACCAATTGAAAACTATGGGCAGAAGAAATTATTAACTTGTCAAGTATTCCTGGAGAAAATGTTCAGCTCCAGAAAGAATATTATAAAAAGAAGATCAGAGGATATGATGCTATGTCCACCTGCAACATATTATAAGTGCTGTTTGTGCGCATGTGTGTTTATGTGAATATTATGTGTATATTTCATGGTAAGTAAATGTAATGCACAAATTTTTTATGTACAATACGTAGTTGTCGTTGGAATAGATGGATATAGAGCTGTGCTTGTCTGCTGAGAGGATCACAGAGGAGCTGAGGAGGTCTTACTGGAGTTAGCTGCCAGTTCTTAGAAGATGTAGTTTTTCTCCCTTTAAATGAGTAGATGTATTTCTTCACAGGAGAGCTAAGAATATATCCTTATATATATGACCAACAAAGTTTTGAATAGAAATTTCAAACTATAAAAACTGTTGTACAGTTTCAAAGCCATCAGCCATCAATAAAAATTTAGATGATAAGTGCATATGAAATGTCTAGGATAGGAAGAGCCGTTAAGAGTTTGGATTATTTAAGAAATATCATGTTAATATTTTCTGCTTACAGTCTCTGCCAAGCATGGTCACATGGCATTTAAAGGCAAGATTTCAGAAGGACATGAATATCCACGTGTTAAATCCATCTTTCCATCTCCTTCTCTTCTGTTGAAATATTCATACAAAACACTTCATGAGTTTCCATATTTTTCTGTTCCATTAGACTCACAACCATGCCACACATCCTAAAGGCTGAAATGACCAAGGAAGAGAGTTGCAGCTGTTTCCTTACTGCATATGGAATGTTTTTGCAGGTATTGACCCTGTGTGAAGTTGAGAAATGTGTCTAGTCCAGGTTCATCAATTTGGAGCAACTGTTTAGGAAGCCACTGCTCCTGAAGATGCCTCTGGGACCCAGGACATGACACTCCCAGGGGACCTTGGCAGACTGCAGCAGTCTCTCCTGTTCGACTTGCTGAGTGAAAATGAGTGAACGGAGGTAGTGGAGTCCAGGTCAGTGCCTTGCATGTCATTTGGTGGTCTTTCAGTTGTTGATTGCTTTCTCCATCATAAGGTCTTTGATTTTAATTGGATCATTGTGTGCACATATGGATATTCCTGGTGGCCTAACCAGTGAACATAATTAAAAGAAATGATTGCCTTTCACTTTAAGCAAACATCTGGTTTTACTTGAAGCGAGATGACTTAGCTGTTTCAGAAACATTCTTGTAACCCTGGATTCACATTTTCATCTTAAAATATATATTTTCTCTGTTCAAGCAGCATGTTAATGTAAACACTATATATAACTGACAACCAAAATTTTCAGAAGTATTTGGTGCTCTGAGCATTAGTGAAACCACAAGAATTATTACATTTTTGATTTGATCTCTGTAAATCTGTTTCAACAGTCACTCTGATTTAAACAATTATTCTGATTTATATTCCAAGAACTATAATTTGCAGAAAATGTAACCATGTGAAAACATGTTTTTGTATAGTATGTCTTGGCAACCTTGTTTTGTTGTGATGTCATTGCCTTAGATTTCATGGAAATACTGAGGGAATAAAAGGAAAACAAGACCCTCTCTTTGAAGTATATTTGCTCATCCCCTCTCTTCACCTCTAAAACAGTTTTAATGTCCTTTTTCCATAATGACACTGAATTTTCTGTTGTTGCTTGACTGACATTATGGCCAGAAGTGTACTCTCATGAAGGGAATTTAATTGAGAGGGAAGGATTTGTCACCACTTCTCCCTGTCAGGTAGGAATCACCATTTATATAATGAGATATTTTGTGATCCTGGGGTTCTTTCATGTTGTTACAATTCCAGTTTCTAAACAGTTAAACACAGGCACGTAAGCAAGGTATACAGAGCACAGAAAATGAAATTTCAGACCATTTATCAACAGCAGAAGTTACACTGGAACTTTATCCATT
This sequence comes from Hylia prasina, assembly GCA_013397195.1. Taxonomy (NCBI): domain Eukaryota; kingdom Metazoa; phylum Chordata; class Aves; order Passeriformes; family Sylviidae; genus Hylia; species Hylia prasina. Next base: position 104,768 of record VYXD01011734.1, read on the forward strand.
AAAGCTCTATCTAATATGGTTTATTGTAACATCTGAGAGAAGATGACTGTGCTTTATTAAACCAATAGCTCTCATTCACTTCATCACATCTGCTCTTTCTAAAAAAAAAATAAAATAAGTACAAGGTTATTAAGAGTAGGTCTTCGTTATAAAAAGCATAAGTTACAGATACTTACAATAGAATGAAAAATGGCAGAAGAAAATGTCTTCATATGGAAGCAATCCATCTGGATACACCTTGATATGCTATATGGGGATTTCCAGTACTATTAAAAAGGTTGTCCGTAGTACAAGATATTAAAAATATGCCTTGTATGATTTAGGCATTTTAAACATCTCCAGTGTTTACTGAAAAAAAAGCATGGGGAAAAGGAAAGCATCACATTCAGAAACATTCCTAACTGATATATTTTTCTTTTTCCAGCACCAACAAGAAAACACATCAGAGACGAGCTCATGCCTGTCAGATGTGATCATATGCTAAATCAAATGACACCATTTGCTAATTTCATTTCCCCAGTATGTGCTCTTGTGTGTTTGTCTGGTTGTTATGTGTCTGGGATGTTTGGAAACTGCAGATTGTTCTTATCTACTTGGCTGCACAATGAACTACAAGGAATTTTTCTGTTGGGGCTGATTGTGCACTCAGTCACCTTAGCGCTTATCCTGAGCAATTTCATGGATTTCAACATATCTCTTACCTGATTAAAAGAATGGCTGGAAAATTGTCACTAGTGACCCTGTAAATTCCATCAAACATTTAAGTGCTTAACTACTGTGAGTTCTCTCCCTTGGCACTCTCTACCAGACATAGGAGTAGGCAAGTAATGTGTCCTTTGACTAGTACTGAGTCTTCATAGGATCAGATAGGATAGATTTTTTTTCATAGGATAGTTTTTTGTTTTTTTTCTAATGCAATTTTCAAGCAGTTGAAAATCACAAACACTTAAAAATCACTTAAAAATAGTTTGTATTGGTTCTGAGTTTAGGTATTTGCTATTAAATTATGCTTTTCATTTAGCCTATCTCTACATACCTACTTTTCAATATATTATTATCAAAAAATCTCTTTCATTTTGTGAATTGGCAGCTATTTCATCTCCACTTGCAAAAGTAAATGAGCAAAATTAACATTGGGCACAATCTCAACACTAGTCATATCATATGTTCTAAGTGTTGAAGGCAATGGTCTATAAATCTCTACAGGTATATGCATAGATTTGAGTAATCTACCATATTTCCTTCAAAATGCCAATCATGGACCTCGTCTCTAGCAAATTTGGTACTTAGTACAATAAATAAAATTAATGTTCATGTGTTAAGAAGAGCCACTGTAAATCATTGCTCCCTCTTTCAGGACTATTGCTTTAGCAGTTGGTGTAGGAAATGAAGTCGTTTTGGGGGGTAGGAAACAGCAAGAGTTTTAGAGTACATTTGAAACTCAAGTTGAAGCTGATCTCAGCCCACCTCCACATTAGTCATTCCAAGGTCTGCTGCAGGTGGTCTTCACACAGAAGCTCAAAAGAGTCCACTTGTGCCAAAGCGTGGAGCTGGGAGGGGAAAGTGATGGAGCATTCAGAGGGAACAATAAAGCTTTCATACGACGGAAAGAGTGGAGAACCAAGCTGAGCAACTTGGAAACATGTTAGCATGTAGAAGGCAAAAATAAGCAAATAAATTTTAAAAGCGTGCAAGAAAGAGGACAGACTTTGTCTTTGGATAAGCATGGAAGCAATTCCAGAAAAGACACTGCTAAATTGCTTATCTTCCACTAGAATATTTTTTTATAAAATAAGCAGAATCTGATCCCAGCTGAAACAGTGCAGTCAGTATTGACAATTTTTCCCAGTTCTACCTCAGTTGAAATTAATTATTCATTTTAATTTTTACTGCATCTCCAACATTTCTCCTTTTTTCCCAGTCCCATCACTTTCTCCAAAGTTGGCTTTCCACTCTGCTGGAACCAAAAACTGAGGGTGAAGTCTTGGCACTGCTGAAGTTAATATAAGTTTGGCTTCTGCCATGAAGTCTGGATTTTACATAGATGTTTAAGAAGTTCTGTGGGAGCATTTGTGCCTTCACTCAAACATTTGTCAGTTAGGTATTAAAGTCTCTTTCTCTCCACTGACCTACAAGGATCTCAGCTTATTATATGAGCTTAGGGGCTTATCTTGCATTCCAAAGTGTCACTGATGTTATTTTGTTCTGAATTTGAACAGTTAAGTGCCTAAGGGGGAGTTATGAACTGAATGTCCTTCAAGCTTTGTGTAAACTTGGGCTAGAGGAAGTAGCAATCCATCCAGACATGGCAAACATATGGTGAAGGAAAAGAAGTATTTCTCCTATGCAGATGGGCTGAGAGATTTGGAGGTGCTCAGTCTGGAGAAAGAAGGCTCCAGGGAGAACTTATAGAACCTTAAATACCTAAAAGGGCTACAAGGGAGCTGAGAGGTACCAAACACAAGAGCCTGTAGTGATAGAACAAGAGGTAATGGCTTTAAAACCACACAGGACAGGTTTAGACTAGATATTACAAAAAAATTCTTCCCTGTGAGGGTGATGAGGCACTCAGGTACAGGTTGCCCAGAGAAGTGGTAGATGCCCTGGAAGTGTTCAAGGCCAGTTTGGATGGAGCTTTGAACAATCTGGTCAAGTAAATGGTGTCCCTGCCCATGGCAGGGGAGTTGGAACAGGACGATCTTTAAGGTCCCTTTCAACTCAAACCATTCTGTGATTTTAAGTAGTACAGAAAAAGAGTAAATAAGGTTGTGATGGCAAGCACAAAACAATGTGCACAGCTTGTAAGAGATAAGGTCACTGAAAATTATGGATATCCTACTAGGGGACACGTTTGACTATTGTGTTTGCTGTTTCCCCAAAGAACATCCTATCCAGTTGTCCTAGACCAGAGTTTGCACAAGAGCAGTAGAAGAAAGCTGAGCCAGGAGAACCCATTTCCTATAATTCAAAAGTGAACTCAGAAAATTGCCCACTTTCAAAAAAACTGCTTGAAGCTAATGACTGGGGCTTTGCCAGCATCATCTCTTTGGTCAGTTTGCTGTTCCTGTGCTCTGTGGTTAAGACAGGAGTCATACTGTAGTGCACAGCAGAAAAAGGGATCAGATTTTATAGTTCATCTTCTATTTATAAAAGCTATGTACTGCATCCCCCTAGTGCAGCTGACTAGATGTAGCTTCAAAGCAAAGCAAATTGAGCAAACTTCACCATGATTTTAGTTGTGTTACTAATGCAGTGGGAGAAACCCACATGCTTAGATTTTTTCTGAATTAGGGTCTAATTCTGCTGCTTTCTTCTCAGCATGTATTTAAAACATGCTAAAATAATCAGTAGAAAAAGAGCCTGAACATCAAATAGTTGTTATTCCACATGACAACATTAATGAATTTTCCTGTAGAAGCTGTCTGTGTCTAACTGGTTTTGAGCACTGTCACTGATATAAGTAGCACATGCAGTGTCATTTCCAGGTGATAGATAAACAATGGTACAAGGAGTTAGCTGAGGAAGAGCTTCAAAACAAGTACATGAATGAAGGACTGGGGATGTCATTCAGCTGTTGCTGATGGAGGCTTATTTCTGCTTTGATAGATAATCTTCACAAAATTTGAAGTTTAATAATGAGAAAGACCCCATTATATCTATGTCTCAGAAATGCTGCTTTTCCCATCTTCAAGTGTTATTATTGCTACGATAGCTTGTAGACAAATGAGTGTTGTCAGCACTTTGGAGTGTACACAACCAAGCTTTTACAGGGCAAAAGGAATCTAACAGACACTCAGAGTTTCCCAGCACAAGCTGAGCTTAAGATTTGCTTGTTTACCCTTTCCCCACTGGAAATCAGAGATGAGTCACAAAAGTGAACTGACTGTGGTGCTGAGGTTGTGGTTCTGAAAATTTTCATATTCTGTATATGTAAGTTAAAATCCACTCTTTTACTGTCTAGGTTGTAGGCCTTCTGACATTTGGCAGAGACCACCATAAAATAATCTGTTTCTATTAAATTAATTAGTGAATCAGTGATTATCCCTAGAACTTGATCATTGTGGGATTACAGTGCATGCCAGTTGTAGCTGCTGCAATCATATGTGTGGTTTAAATGGGTATGCAGAGTATTTATAGGACTGAAGCATTTGTGCCATTTATTATATGTTTAACAATCAAGGTAGGAGTAGAGGGTGAAATCAGCATGGTGCTCCACAATGTGACATAAAAGGGCCCTTGACATCTGCTATTATGATGTGCCTGGCTGGCAGGATTGACATCCTCACCAGCTGTGTTGTGGCTGATCTACACTGTCTCTTCTTCTCGTTAAAGCCATCCATACAGCAGACATGTGCTTGTACTGGCTCATTGCCCTGTCACGTGGAAGAGTGGTTTTGGGACACTCATATGCCTGTGTGCATGCCAGACTACACCCGTTTTGGACCCTACTGTTGTGATACTAAACTTATGATTTATAGGAATTGAGTCCCAAATATTCATTGATCTCTTAAATAATGAACTATATCTTTAGTGTCACCTGGACTGGATAAATAAAAATGAACTCAGAGGTAAAAAAAGTGATCAAAGAAGTATTTTACAAGCACTGAAGCAAAGTGAAGCATTTTTACAGAGAGCTATTTGAGCGAAATTTATACTGATGAAAAATTGAAGTACAATGCAAAACTGAAATTTTTGAGACACATTAAACGGCTGTGTATTTAATTTATTAAACCACAGAATATTCCATAAAACAATGGTTCCCTCTTTAATGAAACTCTATTAAAGAAACAGACCTATCAAGGGAATACATTTTTATATCCAGTTAGGTTTTGTATTTAGCAGATTCCCACTTTGTATATTTTTCTGTGGTAGCTGCTAAGTAAAACATATATACTCTTGAATGTTTGCTTACTTCTGGAATAGGAAATTTCCACACAATTCACTGATTTGAGAACTGATTCTAATCTAATAATAATAATAATAAAAACCTTTGGGAATGCTCAATGTCACTCAGCCTGTGGAACAACAGCCTTTGTTCATTTAGAGCATCATCTAGTTCCCAGAGTCTTTCCTGAGGTTTCATGAGGAGCTGAACTGCACCCTTGAGCCACCAGTGTGCCAAATTGCTGATCTGACTGTGGAGCTTGGGCTTCATTAGACCTTCTGAAGGACAGCTCTGGGAGTTTATCACCTTTCAGTGATTATTCAGTCGCTCTTTCTTGCTTTCTTAAGTAGCTTAATAATAAAGAACCCCAATTATGATGGTAGTCAAAGTTCAGGAGGAAGGACAGGAAGGCTTAGATAGATCATCCTGTCACCCACTGCTCCTTGATGAGCTGCAATACATCCGAGGTGCTCCCACTGACTGTGAATATACTGCTAGCACATGGAAAGGGCCAAGGAATGGAGCAAAGCTGTCAGGGGCAGAGCATTTAAGGCTAAATTACATTATATTTGCAATAGTGCATGCATGGAGAATTGCTGAAGTTCCATTGGTATCTTTTAACTTGTTAACTGTCTGTCAGCATCAGGGATTTGGTCACCTCTTAGCTTCACAGTGCCCTACTGGCCCTATGTACAGATAGGTGCCCCTTAAAAGATTAAAAAAAAAAAGATCCCAAATCACAAGTCACTCACACAAATCTTCTCACTATTATGAAGAAAGTATGAAATACTTCTGAATAGCAAGTTTGATTGAGAATTTGCAAGCCCAAGAGTAAATAAAGTTCATAAATTTCTTCCCAATTACAATAAATAAACAGCAGCAGCTTGGAAATTTTATTTTACCAGTTATAGAGTCTCAGAATCACTTAGCCATCTGATCCCATTGCCTGCTCAAAGCAGGGCAGAATCCAAAGCTAGACCATATTATCATAGAATCAGAGAATGCTTTGGGTCGGAAGGGATGGTGCACAACACTTCTAGGGATGGGGCATCCACAGACAGTATTTTATTGTGAAGGTTATAAACATATCCACAGATGGAAGTTTAACAAAATTTTCATAGTGTTGGTTTCTAAACAACCATTATCATAAATTGGGCATGCTTTCTGAAACCCTAGCCTTGTAGATAAAATTGTTATTTTCAGCCTCTGGACTAAAACTCTGCATTCAACCCCAAATCAGATACAGCGTTTAATTGAAGGATTTTTTTCTGAGTTATTGAAATTGAAAATTTCTTTACAAGCAAACGCACAAGCAAAATTCCAATCTGGATAGTGCATTAAGCATTTTAATAGTGGAAAGCAGAGAAAATGTTTAAAATACAAGCTCCAGATTGCTGTTCAGGTTAAATCAACATTTTTAGTTGATTTAAATTAGCATTTCAGTAGATCAACGATTTTGCTAGTCATGTCTGCCATTTTCACTGAAGTATCTCCCTCTTCTGTAAATCCTGTTCAGCTATGAAGAAACAGGAAAGCCAGTTCCTGACAGTTTCACATGCAGTGACTCCAGCCTCTTTATCACCTTTTAAAATGATAATAGAAAGACAATCAGAAGTTGTCTGAAAATATCTCCTCTAGTAGCTGATTCAGAGCAAGGTGACTAGAAAGAGTGCTGTCTATTTAATGGAAGAAAATGTGGATGATGCCATCCAGTTCCCGCTCCAGGTTCTTGAAATACTTTTTTCTGTTAGTAGCATTCTAGGTATGTGTCGGTATAATAAATAAACTCAAGTACAGCTGCTGCATGTTTTCTGTATGGAAATGCAAGATGCTACAAACTGTCTGCCTGAAAAATTTCACCTCATCTTTTCTCCTTTGAGGCCAGACCTGTTTTAGCTGTGCAATCTTTGACTTGCCTTAAAATTTACCATATGAGCCTCTGTCTCATAGATTATTCTATAAAATGTCAATGAGATATTATGGCAATGTAAAGAGGCTAAAAGATATCCACTCTACTTATTTTAAGGTCTTTTATATTGGCATAGCAGATATATCTGTATAATAAATATAATGTACTGGATAATGTGTCATGTACTGAGGATGGGACAAAGGTGCTTTTTCAGAGTGTAAAATCCTCAGTCCTTCAGTTTCTTTGCACAAAACTGAGCACTCCAATGCAAGGGCACAAGTTATGTTGTACCTCAAGCACTTCCCTCTGTTCAGGGGTAGATCAATATTCACATTTGCAAAATCCCTTTGCCACAACAACACAGCACTTTTCCTGAGGAATGCATGTACAAGGGGGATCAGACAAAAGGAAAAAAGGCATTTGTAGAACAATTTCCCTACTCAACATTTTCTAGTTGCACATACATTATTTCCATTCATTTGTACTTCTGCTGTGGTGGAGCACTTCACTGAAATATCTCATTCTTTTCACCACTTTATTTACAGAGAAAGACGAGCCTTAAACCATTTCAGTTTTGCTGAAATTTTTTCTGAAGTGATTTTTCCTTAACTGTTTGTTTTCATTTCTTCACAGAAGACCTGCAGTATGTGAGATGTTTCGTTGCCAGCAGAGTGCCCTGATTACCAAAGACAATGCTGCTATAGAGAGAAAATATACATTTGTATGGCATTTGGCTCAGTTTCTTCCAGGAGCAGACAATTGAGCAATTCTCCTTGGGCCTGCCATTAAAATGGAATCCCCAAATAAACTCAGTAGTGAGCAAGGCCAGCACTTTTCATGGCAGCGAATGCAGAGAACTGGTTGCGGCTTCTATTTTTAACCCTGGTAGATGGTCAAGAGTTTAGTGCAAACACAATATCAGGAAGGGAAAGAGACATGGACAGGGTTGGATTCAGGCAGTACAGAAATAGAACCTGTGGAAGCCTCTATCCCATCATATTCTTCAAGTTAGCAAACAAAATAGACAATGATTATTTTCTAAGTTTTTGTGGCTATACTTTGTTTCCATTTCTTTCTACTCGGTTTTGGGTTTTGTACATCTGTTATTCTGACATGAAACTTCTTTAAGGGTGAGCAGTAGGAGACCAAGTTTTATGCCTAAATATAGGTATCTAGTGGTATCCTTAGGAGTCCCGGTATGCTGTGCTGCCCCAGTCCAAAGGCCAAATACCCACCCATTTACTCCCTCTCCCCCAGCAAGATGGAGAGAAAGTAGAGGGAAAACAGTCTCACAGGCTGAGATAATGATGATTTAATAGGAAAAACAAAAGCCACATGTGCAAGCAAACCAAAAAGAGGACTATGCTCAGTATTTCCTATTGGTGGGCAGTTATTCAGCCATTTTGAGGAAAGAATGTAACATTTGGGAAGATAAATGTAATAACCATGAAAATTCACCTCCCATTTCTCCTCCCTTTCCTGAGCTTCTATTTCTGAGCATAGTGCCATAGGGTGGGATTGCTCTTTGGTCAGCTGGAGTCAGCTGTCCCAGCTGGGTCCCCTCCCAGCACTCCCCACGTTCTCACTGGCAGCAAAGTGTGCAAGAGCAACTTGCTGCAGTGCAAGCTGTGTTCACAAGCTGTACAACCACTGCTGTGTTACCAGCACTGCTTCAGCTGCCAGTTCAAAGCACAGCACCATACAGGAAAGCTACCTCCACCCCCGCCAGTCCCAGTACACCAGGGTAGTCACAGGAGATGGCGAGTAAGACACAGGACCTGCCAAAGCCTGCAGCCTTCTGAGGCAGCAGATGAATGCCAGGTAGGATGCCCTGAAGCACCTAAGGCAAAAATAAACAGCTATTTTAGGCATACCTATCTTCTGTAACACTTTGGATCTTGTCTTTATTTCATTTGTATTAGATTTTTCCCTCCCATGATGCTGTATTGCGGCACTGTGGCAATCCCTGGTTTATACCACTGTTGAGTGAAAAAAACCCACAGCTTCTGAATGTACAGGCACTTGTTTGGAAAATATATCTGAATGCATGTGCATGTGGATTTTTTCTGTCTGTATCAGTGATAACCATGTGTTAGCCCAGTTGAGCCCATTTTTGATCCTGCCAGATGTGTTGGTATCATGTACTTTAAATCACTTAGAGAGGTTGTGTGTCTTCTCTAGCGAATTCTAGGAACAGGTAATGAAGCATATGACTCTTTTATGACAAAGAGTCATAAAGTGGTAAGAAATTTCCAGTTCTGTGATAGGACTTGGCTTATGCAGCACAGGCGGGCAGTTTTGACATGACATCTTTATGTCTACTCAGTTAGTGCCTCTGAAATGTGTGCTAACAGCCAGGTAGATGTTCAGATGCTGAACTACTTTTGTTGCTCTTGATTTGAACTGCAAATCCACGTAAATATTATTTCTAGTGGAGAATTTATTTGCTATAAACTAAGGAGGTGAATGTAACATACCTATTTAAGATGAATTATAACCCTTGACATCTTTTTACTGGCTGGTGGGGCAGCATTCTTGGCTTGGTATTGCTTCATAAAGGATTTAGGTAAATTGTACTTAAGAAGCCTTTAAAAATGAGGAAAAAGCACAAGTGGAATTTACCTGTCTAGACGACTGTATCTGCATGGGATAACCCCAGCTGGCAAGTATCAAACTGCACACACTTGAGGTATATCTCAAGATTGAATCCCACAAATAAATTAGCTTTCCATTCCAAAAAGAGGCATTTTGAAGTGCAGGACCCTTGACTTGTGCCTCTGCTGCTCTGGAAATAGAGCAGCTTTGCCAACAAGCCTGCCCCACCCTTCCCTGGATGGAGTAGGTCTGGTTTCTGCAGGTCAGGGGTATAACTGCCCATGACCTCAGTAGTGAAACTCTCCCATCTAGGCAGGCCATTACTTTCAAACTGTTGGATAATTTATTAGCAACTAAATGCTGTTGAAAAACACAGCATTCATAGCTTTGGCACCAGTGTAAGTGTTAAATGGCTGGCAGGAGGGCTATCTGCAGGGGCATGAGTGGTGTTTCACAGCTAATTATCACTTTTCAGTGTCCTCTGGCTTGATAATTGAGAACTGCAATATGGAAAGGTTTCAGAAATATTTTGGAAATGTAATTACCTAGCTAACAGTAAATTAAGCTATAATAAAACCTTTCCCCCCTGTCCTTTTACAAGTGTTCTCTGCTTTCTTATTTTCTAGAAACAAATCAGCACAGGAAGGGTCAGTTTTCCGGAAACAAAACAGGGACAATCATGTCTCATTTCCTTCTCTGTAGACATAAGTACTGTAAAACATTTCCAAAACTGATATTGAATGAGAAGAGGCACTCAACAATAGCATGTGACAAGCAGGTGGCAGAACTGTATGAAAAACACGGGGAGATTTCTTTATTGCCATCAGCTCTGTCCTGTCTGTGGGGGAGCTGGGTGATGACTGGAGAAGTAGTGGATCTGGGTCAAGGAATACAAAAAAGGCCTGAAGGAGACACTACCAAGGTCACTGCCATAAGCAATCCCAACTGAGAGCTCTGTTGATGAAGTTATAAACTCTTGAAAGAAGGTAGAATCTATTTGCATCCCACTCTCCCTTTTCAACAGTCTTCCACTCCAAAGATTAAAAAGGGGTTTCTTTGTTTTTAATTTGCCATCTGCATTTATTTGTAGAGACTTTATAGCAAATCATTTTTCTCCAGCTTCTAGCAGATTTATTTTCCTGATACCTGTGTTGCTCCAGTAAATGTAAATAATAATTATTTATTTGTTTCTATTTTTTAGAGCTAGAGCAACAAGTTTTAGACTGCACAGGTGCTGTGTTTTCCTGTAAAAACAGACCTTGTTCCTGTCACAGCTTAAAGTCATCTTTACTGAGGATGGAGATTCAGAAAGGTCTTTAAATAACCCAGTCACACAGCTCTTCCCAGCTGCTGTTCTTTGCATTCATTGCTGTTCTCTACAGTGCTGCTAGAAATATTCTTTGTTGTCTAGTATCCTATGTCATGGAAAAGTTGCTATGAGAATTTACCAAGAGAAATCAGAGGAAGAAGCTCCTGGAAAGACTGGTGGTCTGCTGGGATCTGGAGGAAATGGGTTGTGAGCTGGTAGGTTGGATGACTTCTCTCTCAGAGTGAAGATTAATGGAATAACCCAGCTACTGATTAAAGGCAGCTGAAATGGGGATTGTCAACAGCCAGGGACCAGTTTATGCACTTGCTGCTTTCACAGGAGACTTTCTAAAGGTGAGGAGGAGTGAGACAGGTAATATAGAAAGTCATTGTGTGTTGTTAAATTAGGAGCTGTAACATGGAGGAGACTGAGGTATTTTGCCACCGCGCTGTCCAGGTCACAAATCTCTGCTCAATAATTTCTATTATCATTACTGCTGATAAACTCTGGGGCCAGGGCTCCAGATCTTGCCAGTTTCATGCTGAAGTCTCTAGACATTTTTTTAAGGGAGCAAGTGCCTCCCCACCTGTATATGTGATGGCAAAGCATTGGAATGTCAAAATCAGTCTTCAAACAAGTGACAGGGTTTATCACAGTCTGATTATGGAAACTTGTGTTAATTATGTCAAGTGGAAAACTTTAGATAATAGGGCACAAAATTCTCTTTCCACTTCAAAATGACCTGAAGCCAGACTTTTCTGAAGCTTGGATTTTGATGGATTTTATTGCAGAAGTTACAGTATACAGACAACTGTTATATAAAACAGAGTAACAATTTAGAAAGAACGATGATGTTTTAACTAAATTGTGCAGTAATACTGACACTTCCAAGTCAGCAAGTCTGGGGTGCTAGTGCTAAATCCTAATATTTCCATTTAGACTGATGTTCGACAGTATTAGAAGAAATGGTGATGTCAAAAGGACTGCTGTTCCCATGGCTGACAAGGAAACCATTTTAAATAATTGTTTCAGCCTACAGAAGAGGATAATTCCTTTGGACATTGCTGGGTTTTATTTTCATAAAGAGTGAATAAATTATCTCAGTTCCCTGGATCAGAGGATGTTAAGTTCAAATCCTGTCGCTGGAATAATCACTACAAAATAGTTCAGTGTTGATTCTGCAATTTGTGGGTAGTTTTGGTGGGAAAGGCATTTTTCCAAGTTTGCTCTCTTGATGTGTTGAAATTACAGAAAAACTGAATTCTCAAAAGGGTGGCCAGATAGTCAAAATGGCAATTGGCTGAAATATGTCCAATAAAAAGTAGACTAAATTCAATAAAATGCTACCCTGCTGTTATATTTTCATCTCTACCAAAAGCCTATGACAACTTAACTAGATCTGGCTATATTTATGATTTTTAAGATGTCTCCCTTAGAAGTCCTAGGGAAAGAATCCACAAGAGTTTTAAGAAATCTCACACTGAGTTTCTGCAGAACTTAAAGGTGTTGTCTTGTGAGCTTTTGTTTGACTGAAGGTTGGGGAAAAATCATGATCAACCATATCAAACATCTGATCCTCAATATTTTATTCAACGTGGACTTCATTAACTCAATTCACATTTAAATTGAGTTTATATTTCAGATTTATTTATTTTTTATTTTAGGATTACTTTTGATCAATCAATTAATTGGAAAGTGAAGAGCAGTTCTTATTAGCTTACAAACAACATTGTCAAGAAAATAATCAATAAAACAGGGCAGAAGCCCAGAAATAAGGAACCCTTCCATTTCTAGAGATTAATTATACTTAATATGTGATTATATTATGAAAATGTTTCTTTTCATGTTCTAGTCTATCCATTTTTGTCCTTGAAGAACCAGAAGAGGTATTTCTGGTTTTATGAGGTTTTGTAAGGTATTTCTATGGTGCTTTATTAGAAGTGTAACATTACTGATCCCAGCCAATGTGCATCACCTCTGTGAACCGTATATTGTTAGTTCACCACTCTGCCATTTCACATAGCAGGTGTAGAAACCACAGCAAATAAATGTCTCTTCATTTGATATGCAGAGTAGACTTCTGGTCATTGTTACCCCCTTTTTATTTTTTTTCTGGCAAAAATAGGAATATTTTAGCAAAAAAAATCTCATAAACAAACCATTAAAAAATTATGAGAAAACTCTTTTTGTCTAGCTGATGAAAAGGCAAAAAATCCCTAAATCCCAACAACCTGAGTTAACCATTGGTGGTGAAATGATGAAATGACAGCTGCTGGGACAGTTATCACTGGTGTGTGTCCACCAGAGTAAGTGAGATTGTATTTAGATCAATATTGCCTAAAGTCTTTAAAATGTGGCAACAGGTACATCAGTGTTCAGTAACACCAACAATTTATTTTTTATCATTTTTTAACAAATGATCTTTTTGCATCGTACTCATTTGGTTGTTTTCCTGCTAAGCAATTCTTTTCATGGACACTCTATTCTCAGCAACCTGCAAGATCAATGTCACTTATAACAATGGAGAAGTCACAGAGATTTGAGTGGTGAGTAGCTCACTGTTTTGTTATGGTTGTAGCTAATTACTCTTCAAGCTCTGCTACTTCACAGGGATTTCACTCTTAGGGTCTCTAAACAGAAATCAGTTAGTTTTGGCAGCCTCTGGTCTGCTGTGTAACATTCATCAGTGTCTTTCCCTGGCGTTTCAAAGGCAACACTTACATGTAATGGTTGTGCTGTGAAACAAAACAGAGAAAGAGAATTGTGGTGTTGAAAACACATTTCACAGGGTTGTTACAGTTTTTTTGGAAGGATGCCCTTTATTTAATTAATCTTTCTGCATTTTGTTTTTGCATTTTCCATCACCATTTTATTATTCTCTGATGGACTTGGTCCCCAGAGCTGGCTCCAGGGAAAGGTCTGCTGGATTAGACTGTGGTGCCTTCCACCAGGAGTATTTCCATGAGCCCTTCATGGTTCGCAGTGTGGCGTGCAGGCCTACTGTGAACCACTGAATGATCTGTTTTCTTTCCCCTTGAGGTGAACCACATTCGCTTGTATAAGAAAGCAAAACCTCCACAGCAGACCTGAAAAGCAGCCTACTGCTTTGGAGAGGGCTCCAACAGGCCTTGATGTAAAACCCTGACCCCTGTTAATGGGATTCTATTGCCATGAAGCCTCCTTCAGACATTTATTTATTAGATGTGTATTTATTATATAAGGAGGTGATGCCAGTGTGCTCTGCTGGATTAAAGGTTGTTGAGCTTCATGATTATTCTAGAAAGATTTATTTTCCTCTGAACGCAATTACACACCGTGCAGTGAAATGAGCACAGTGGAAAATCTCACCCCACTGCTTTGATGGACTAAGCTGGTGCCATCCGCAGTCTGCAGACAAGGGCTAAAGAAACTGGGACATTTTCATAATGTTACTGAATGACAGCTGAGGTGTTAAGTAATTTCTGTGGTAGACAAGCACCTGGAAGAAAAAAAGTAACTTGCCTTTGGCAGAGCTATGGCTGAACTCATTGTCCAGGCTGGGATCTATCCAGACACGTCATGGCTTTGGCTACATCTAAATAAACAGCTTTGAATGCTGATTTAGAGGTATTAATGGGTTTCTTGCATCATTTATGACTATGTGTAGTGACAATTGTGCTGCAACAAATCCACCACATAAATCAGGTGTATATTTTGGCATGGTCAGCCCTGCATGGAAAGGCAGCTTTTAGGTGAGGAAAAGAAAAGTTGCCTCATAAATGTCAATAAGATACTCATTCCATCAGATGCCAGGAAAAAGAGAAAAGCCTCTAACAGCAATGCAGTAGGGTTACCATCTATGAATGCTGATGAACTATCAAGAAGTAACTGTACACTCAAAACAATCTTTTGTTGTCATTAATATGCAGTCAGAGAGATTAAAAATAAGTGGGTATCACTTTCTTTTATTATATATAGGGCTTGTATACATCTCTGTGTGCATATTTGTCACCTGGCAACCCAACTGCAGTTTATTTAAACAGGTTTTTAAATGATATATATTTAAGAGTTGGTTTAAGCTCTATTTGCAAGCTGTGTACTGACTGTATATAACTGCAGAGTAAGATTGATAAAAAGTCATGTAAAGCAGTAAGATTGTCTGAATTTTTGTGCCTGATGGTGTGGATCCTCATTACCAGAAGTGCATTAGTTGGGATATGGACTCATTAACCACACATAACTAGTGAGAGTCACGTGATAAATTGTTCAGCTGCTGATTGCAGGCTTGAACTCTCAGTTTTTTGTGTAAGAAAGTCTGCAGAGCTTGAAGGCTAAGACGTTTTTGAGAAAAAATTGTGTTTATTTTGTTTCTGAATATTGGCAATTTTGAAATGAGGCTGACATTTCAAATGCAACTCTGAGTTTGGCAACTTAAATCCATCTTGGGTATTGAGAGCTCTTTAAAATCTAGAAGACTCTACACCCCCAACAGTCATTGAAAAAAGATTCTTCCAGGGGACAATTCAGAAGCTGCACCACATTCCCGAACCTTCTCTCTATCCACTGGCCACAAGAAGAACATAAAACTCCTCTGACTTGGTTGCTAGAGCTAAGTGCCTGGCATGAGGTAACTGAATCTGAACTTGAGTAGGAGGCAACAGGTAGGGAGGCACACTTAATGAATTAAAAACAGAGTTTATCCTGACTTCATTTTGTTCCCTTCTTCTTAAAAATATAATAAAATATATATAGAGAAAGTCATTGACTTATTCATTTTTTACTGGCTTATAAAAAATTCTCTTTGTGGCACCCCATTTCCAGGTCCTGTTCTTCCACGACCAGTCTGTGAAATGAAAATTCAGGATACTTGATACCAGAGTCTAGAAGAGCTCTTTGCCCAAGTTATACCAGTATAACCAAACTGGAGCTGCCTTCTTTGGGAACTAACAGTACAAATCCTTTCTATGGATTAACAGACATATTTCTGTTTTTGAAAACATGAGCAAATGTTCCATCAAAATAAATACTGCACATAAATAACCCTAACTTATCCAAATATTTATCTACAGAACAGTGATTTAGGAGGCTTGCCAATTCTAGCTTCCAATAGGCCATTATTTGTGTTTAACAAAAGAAAAAACAAACTGCAAACCAAACCAACAAACAAGCAAACAAAGCCCACCCCCCAAAGCCAAAAAATCCAAACAAGCCAATAAGACCACAAACCACAAGTTTGTTGAAAAATAACAACTTGCTGCACATTCCAGGGTGTCTCCTTCAAGCAGAAGAGGTGACCCTCTGGATGCTATGATTTCCAAGACCTTATCCATGGCAAGTAGAATATAAGTTACACTTCACTTACTCTAAATGCCCTCAACCAGCAAGGGGTCATTTCCCCTCATGAGAAAAATGAGGCAGATCTTAAAATGAACTCACTTTTTGATCTTCTTCATTATTTACGGAGTCTTTTAGGAACACACTCCTCATGTGTGAATTTCAAATGAGGAGTAGGGTGAACAAATATATTTGCTTAGTTTATGGCTACAATTAGTCATTAGAAAATAAACATCTGTAAGGACACATGATGGACATGGTAAAAGCTGGCAAAACTAGTTTGGGTGGAATACACTCTTATTTATGGCAATAGTTACTTCTGATTCAGATGATGGTATGATCATTCAGGTGCTCTAGTGAGTCCAAAGATGCTGGAGCATGTCTAAAGAAGCTAATGAAGCTGAGGAAGAGCCTGGAGAACAAGTCTGATGAGGAGTGGCTGAGGGAATTAGGTGTGTTTAATCTGGAGAAATGGAGGCTCAGGAGGGAATTTATCTCTGTCTATAGCTACCTGAAAAGAAGTTGTGTTGAGGCGTAGGTCACTGTTATTCGGGTTAATCCCGGGTAACAAGTTGCAGGGTGAGAGAAAATGGCCGCAATTTCCATGAGGGGATGTTTATATTGGATATTAGGAAAAATCTTCTTCACTGAAAGGCTGGTTAGGTGTTTGAAAAGACTATCCAGGGAAGTGTTTGAGCCACTGTCCCTGGAGGTATTTTAGCTATGTACATGTGGTATTTGGGGACACAATTTAGTGGTGGATCTGGCAGTGTTAGGTTAATGCCAAGACCCCATGACCTTAGATGTATTTCCCAACCTTAATGATTCTATGAATCTATGAATTTCATGCCCAAATGTGGCTGTGGAACTGATTCCAGTGTCCCATGAATTCAGCAGGATGACTGAGGTGCAGTGGTCCAAGCTGGAATAGGATCTAGTCTGTAAGAAAAACATTCCTTGTGGATGAAACCCTGCTTTGTAATTTAGTGAAACAGATTAAGGAATGGGTTGTTGTAACAAAAGGTAAAGTGTGAAAAACGTCCCATACTGGTCAGCAAACTGATTTCTATTTTATGCCTTTTGGCAGCCTCCTGGTTTGGGTTTCTCCTATATTACCAACATACATAAAACTCAGGCTCCTGTGTCTCTGGTATATTAGCTGGTTTCTACTGAGGGTTAGCTCGAGTTGTTCAGGCTGTGTTTACCCTCAGTACAGCATCACCTGTCTCCCAAGCAGACCCAAGAGGCTCAGCTGTGATCACTGCCAGTGGAGACTGTTCAGTGTTATTACTGCAATCTACCCCTGGGAACCAACCCTGAGCCATCCAACTCCTTTACCCTTGACTTTTGCATGCCTCCTTTCTTCTCAAGTGCTATGGCAGCATTTGGCCAGACAGAGAGTGCAGACTGGTGCACTCCAAGAGTTTTCTGTACATGAGATAGTTTCCTCTCATACAGAGGTGTTTTCTTTGTTATGGAGACTCCATTAGCTCTGAGTTGTTTCTTTGACAAAACAGGTTGGATATGAGAAGGTTGTTAAAGTCTATACATATTGTGTGATGTGAATGGTATTTCAAAATCTATTTTAATGATTTATTTTTGCCTTATTAAGTTTCTAAGCACAAATATTCTAAGTATTTAGGTACAGGATAAAAGCCGTTTTAATCATATTCATGCATATGACAAAGCCTTTCTACTTCTGATCAACATTTGTGTTTCCTTTCTATCTGCTCTTCTTAATTTCACTCATTTTCTCCTTAGGTCATCTAAATTAATATTAACAGCAGGACGGATTCCCCTAAATTTCCATTTCTCTGCCTTCCTCTGAACCAGCACCTTGAAGGCTGAAAGAAGAGTTTGATTGAGAGCAGAGCTGCACAGCTAAAAATCTCACCTTGCAGAGGTATAGAATAAATCTGGTCACTTCAATATCATTTGTCCATTTGCACTTGGAATTAGATGCCTTGAGGAATCAGGTGAAGACAAGACAGGGATGGCAGACCCACTGACGTTGTGGCAGCCCTTTTCCCAGCCTCACCCCACGATGTGGTGCAGCTCTGAGTGGGAGTAGCAGTGCCATGACGCAAGAGTCTGTGTGGAGCAATAGCCATTATGGCACCTGCTGGGTGAACAGACAGACACAGAGACAAAAACCTCCAGTTAAAATGCCCTGCAGCATAAATAGCATTAGACACACATCAAAGGATCTCCTTTTACACTCTGGGGCTGCACCAATTCTGCTAGTCATAATTTTCTGTTAATTTAGTCACAGCGGTATAAAACTGTTTATAGACAAGCGCTTCATATTGAAACAACTCCAATGAGCACTATCCTGTTCTCATTCAGAAGAAAAAAAATGCATATTTAATAACAAGTTTGATTATAGCTTTTCCCTAGTAATGACAGAATGTCTTTTCTGATTAATCCCCATATCTGGTGTGAATGGAAAAAGAGAAGCAAGCCCTTAAAACACTTGTCTTTAGCTCAATTCTTGCAGTTTTGTCCTTTTTTTTTCCCATGATGCCCCGTATTTGCAAGGAGACAGATCATCACCCTGTTCTCCTTTTGTCTGTAAATCTTATGAATCGAGGATCTATTTTTCCCTTGGTTTCCATCATATTTAGTTAAGCAAATTTATGCCAGCGCAGTGTTGGAAAAGGAATGTTTCCAATAAAGAAGTGCTTCCCAAAATCTTATGAGGAAATCCATTCATCCAAAGAGTTGCTGAATGAGTTAGCACTCAGTTTCGAAATGGATGTCTCAGATGTAAAACAAGAGCTTGAACTGAGCACAACATAATTATGTGGTAATGCTGGATATTTCACTGTGATTTTTTTTTTATTGTGCTGAAATTCAACAATAAGTTAAAATTACACACATTTTTTTAAACACAATTGAGAGTTGCACTGAATTACAAAAGCCTAAATTTTGGAATAAAGCAATTATAATTTTCTGATGAAAACAACATTTGTTGCAAAGTTTTGATCTTGGATGATGCATTAACAAATTGGGAAACAACAAATTACTAAACTTTGCATCCTTGGCCTGTTTCTGGTTGCTTAATTGCAGGCTGACTCCTCAGCAGGTTTGGAGGAGATGGCATCTTTCGCCCCTGCTTCCTGTTTAATTTCACATGGTTTTACACTTCATTGAGACCTGGACCCCATCTCATATCACAGGACCTGTTTAAGGATGAGAGGCAGAATTAACAGAATCACCCTTTTTCTAGCTCTGGGGAGCCAGAGAAATGTTCTCAGCGTTCTGTGCTGTACAAGGAGTAGAGTCAAGTCTTCCTGAATGTGGCAGAAACTCCTTTGCTATAGGATTTCCTGCTATGTAATTGAAATGTTTGCCTCAGAAGAGGAATTTACTTCCACCAGGCACCAATCTATCCTTACATGCCAGACTGGCAGCTTCCTTTGTTGTTTTGAAGAGGCTGGAAATTCCTTCAGGAATTCTTTCAGATCTGTGGGACTAAGCCTACTATTTAGTTACTTTCAATTGTAACTTTGTGGGGTATTGAAGGTTGAACAATACCATTTCAAGAGCCCAATTCTCATTCTTCTTTTCTTCATTATTTTTTACATGCTGCCAAGTCATAATTGTGACCCTCTTGCAGTAGGTGTTCCTTAAACATTTACACAGTTCCTCTCCCAAAGAGCTTGTAATTTAGTACAAAGACTCAGTCAAGGCAAGATTAAAGGAAAAAAACTCAGAAGCCAATCACTTGGATGGGGTTGATATGCACTATGTCAGGCAGCACCAATTGTTTGCTGAGGTGTTTTCAATTCTTCTTACAAACTTCTTGCTGACTCCCTATTAATGGTTAAAATCACCATATTCAAATACATTTCCAATCTTTTAAACTTCCTTTGCCCACACAGAATCCATTGACAGATATTTGTGCATACCACAGGCATCACATTGGATTAAATAATATGGATTAAAAAAACCAAAAATTCAACCTATTATAAAGAGGGCTCCATCTACCATCCTGTCAGAAGATTCATTCCTTCCCTTCAGCACACATAATCAGGGCAATCATGACTGAATGCAGAGGGATCAAACTACTAAACATTTCTTGCTGACATATTACAAAAGGTTTATCCTCTCCAAGTTCTGTGACCTCCTTTGTCATCTCCAGTGAAAAGTGGCAGATCCCAGCTGGCTGACTTAGATAGGCCATGATGCAGAAGCAAGTGACAGAAGTGATTTTTCAGCCTTTCTCAGAAGAGGTGGCCATGGAGAGCAAGCAGAGACTGGTGGGGTATGAAGAAATCAAACTTCAAAAGTTTTGGAGAAGGCTTGGAGGAGAATTTATTGAAGCCTGTCATTATATAAAGGGGGCTTACAGGAAAGATGGAGGAGGTGGTTTACCAAGCTCTGTAGTGGCAGGACAAGGGGAGATGGTTTTTAACTGGAAAAGGGTAGGTTTAGATTAGACATAATGAAGATTTTTTTTACATTTGAGGGCAGTGAGATACTGCAACAGGTTGCCAGAGAACTTGTGGATGTCTCTTTATTGGAAATATTCAAGGTAAAGTGAGATAGGACTTTAAGTAACCTGGTCTAGTGGAAGGTGTCCCTGCTAATGGCAGGAGGGTTGGACTAAATGGTCTTTAAAGGCCCCTTCCAACCAGGAGCATCCTGTGATTCTGTTAGGATATCCATTCATAAATGTTCATCTTGACCCTTGGTGGCCATTTGTAACATCAGTATGTGATGGACATTGATCACATGGATATGTGATGGATATGATGCCCAATGGATGAGTAGGAAGAACATTAACTTTTGTTGCTACCAGCATAGTTTCTTATCTGAAGAGCAGGGCAGCTTTCAACTTCTTCTGGTTTTGAGCTTTTCAAGGTGGGTTCCAAAGGTCTCTGTGGACAATATCTTGTTGTGCAGACACAGTAGAGCAGCCTCTGCCAGTCATGGGGGCTTCACAGTGCACATTAGAAAACGTGTTAGATGTGGGGAGAGACAATTTAACTTCTCATATTTGGGAAATAATATTTTTACTGTTTCCTTTTCTTGTACTTTTAGAACAAGATAAGTGCTAAGATTTTTTCTATATCACCACCATTAAGTAATTCTCAAAACTGTGCTAGAAAAAAATTCAGAAGGAACCACGGGCAGTAAATAATATAATAAGGTTTCTAATCAAGTCATGTTTATTCCCATCTATAGAAGACAGAGTGGACAAGCAGAGAGATGAACAAGTAACACTTTAACTGTGACACGTCCACACATATTCCTAGAAATACAGAGATTGAAAGTGTGTTATAAGTGTGCTGTTAAAAATGCTGAAAAGCCTGCTCATTTCGACACCATATGTCTGTTTCTTGTATTAAAGGGTTCAGAAACATTGTTTATGGATATTGCATGACCATGAATGCCAAAAATAATAATCCTATTAAGTTTAGTCCAAATAGCATGTAATGAGATTCAAAATGATATGTTAAATACACATTCTAATAATGAAACTCAAATTGCTTTACAAATAGCATCGGAGAACATTAGCCTATTTTGATTCTAATAATTACTTGCATCCTGTGTTCCAAATCTATTCAATATGCTTTGCGTAAGAACAAATATTTGTTCTACTAATTGTTCTGCAATTCTCTTGGTTATTTTTAAAAGGCTAAAGGGCTACACAAGACCAGCAGTTGTCTGTTAGAATAAGATCTGGTTGTTTTTTTTACTTTAATCATCTTACAGAATTTGAAGAAATTAGGTTCTCTAATACCTCTGTCTTTTGTCCAGATTTCAGTTGTCTGTGTTTTGTATACTATCATTAAACCACTTTTCAAGTGAATCTTTGCCAGACTAAACATAATTTTTCCTCGTAGAACATTCCATCCAAACCACATACAACCACCATAGCCCTTTCTGGATTGTCCTAAGTTATAGATTGTTGATTTTTAGGCTAGGCATTATTTCTAGTTTACATATTAATTCTTCACTATTAATATATTATGATCATATCATATTGTCAGTTAAAAAGGAGCTATCAATACATTTTTCACTGCAGAAAAATGTAAACTATCTATAAAGAAACCATATGGTTTAAATGTTTCAAAATATTGTTTTAAATAGAAAGAGAACAACTATGAATGGGAAAGGAGCTCAGTTTTCGTTCACTTCTGGCTTCACAATGAAATAGCCTGGGATCTCAGTGGGTATTAGAAATGGACCAGAATTGTATAAATGCTACTTTATCCACCCCTTGAAATATTTATTCAGGTTTCTCTCCTTAAGTCTTTTACAGATGTGAAGTCGATTAGTCTTCAGTCTCACTGCCACAAACTCAAAGACCCAGTGTGTGGCCTCCAACACATGGAAAGATGACCAATGTGCAAGATGCACAGGGGACTTTTCAGATCTGAAGCCAACAGTCTGAAAAATAAAGTACCCAGGGAAAGTGTGTCTTCTTTCCACTGACAGTGAGATCAGGTTCAAGGAAAAGCTAAGCATGCAAATTAGATATCAAGGCAAAAGTCAAGCAGACAGAACACCATTGTCTTTATTTTTCACCACACTGTGTTTGTGTTTCGTTCTTTTAAAAAGTACTTTAATTTTGTTTTGTACCATCCAGATGGAGAGTGTCTGAAGACCACTTAAATCACAACTTTTTGATCTCTTCATCTCTTTCCAATTTCCCTACATTCTACTTCAAGAAGGAGAGGAGAAACAGTCAGATAGTAAAAATGCCCATTGCAATATCCTGGCCTTAAAAATATCCTGTGTTTGAATGGCAATTCCTTTTTTTCTTAGCTGAGTTGCGTGTAATTCTTTTCACATATATGGAATAGTCCTGGGTATTGAGTACAGCTGGGATTTCTGAATACAAATTCAACCTGACTGCATACCATTGAAACAGAACTCAGTTGCTTGGAGAGTCTATTGGAGAATTCCTTAAGTCTCATTAATCACGTATGTGGTGACACTGGAGGGGGCTCTTTACTTTTTTATTTCTCATTTGTCTCTGATATTCCCTGTTTATTACAAAATCCCTTCCTTTGCTGGATTTATAATGTGGCTATTTTCCAATACAGTTGTATCCTTTCACTCCCAAACGGAGCCACCCATGTGTGAGAGCTGGGAACCTGGAGCTTTTTGATGAATATCCTTATTCGCCACAGAGCAAAGAGACCATGACAGACCTCGGAGGTGCTTGATGGTGTGGCCCACCAGGAAGATGACAATTACAGATGGAGTTTGCTGATGCTGCTTGCACAATCTGATTCCAGTTCCCTCTGCAGCAGAATATGTCTGTCCCTCTGCTCTTCTTGTCCAAGAAATTTGTCATTTTTTTAAAGAAATATGCACGACTAATTAGGACATTTATGAATGAATCCTATTTGCAGAATAGTTTCTGTCTTTTTATATTGATGCTGAGATGAAAATTTGCAAAGATATTTAGGTCTTTGAGGATCAGGCCACGATTGCCTTATGGTGTCCAGCTACCGATCCCTTGAACAAATAATTTTTCCCATTTCCAATCTGCTCATGCCTCCTCCTGGTCTCTAATCCAGATTCCTCTCTTGACCTGTGCAGTGCTACATCGTGACCACATACGTTGAAGATCAGTTGTTCCAGCCAGCTTTTTACACAAAGGTGAGATGCCAAGTACATGGAATGGATTTGCAGAGGGGCTTCTCCTTGTGTTGGCAGTGTGGCAATTGAAAACACTCCAGAGGTCTGCAGTACATGCTATTGATATTGCACAGTTAGAGCTCCAAAACTTCACTTGATTCTCTGTGCAGAAGACAAATTTGCAGGTGCACATGAAAAATGTCACTATTTGTGTGTCTAGTGTTCATACCTCATTTGTCCAGAGACATGAGAGCTGAGCATGAAACCATAATTTGCTGTTAGGAGATACCTAAGGTTCTTTTCCTAAGCTCATAGCAAATATTCTTTGTTTGGAAAAATGTGATCTTTCAGATGAAAAACTATGTGAGGATATAGGGACCAAGTAAAAGTTGCAGATGTACAAAAACTTACTAACCTTGGAGAAAGGAAGGACTAAAGAGGAATTTTAGTTCTGTTTTAAGACATGCACTGATATATATGCAGCATATGGAATGTCTAAGCATTACTCATATAAAATCACCACCACAAATCAATTTCTAACAGTATTCATGGAGCCTGACACCTTTTCCTCTCATTCCAAACAATACTTAGGTGGTGTTTCTTCTCTTCATTTGATGTGGCTAATTTCCTTTCTGGTTTTGTGGTAGGAATTTGACATAAAAGAGAAAAATCACCACTGCAGTGATTTCTACTAATTGTCATGTTAAGTAACTCGATGCTAAGAGCTACCATAGGTGTTAACAAAAAATTGCTTCCAGAACATAAATGTGTGCTGCCAGCAGAATTTAACCTCAGGCTCTAAGAGTAACACTGAGACATGAGGAGGCTGAATTGGAGTTCTGCCAGATTTCCCTGTGCAGATTATGCAGGTGTTTCCCTAAAAAGGAAAAGTTGATAATAGATACGATGGCAATTTATTTCCTCCACATGATAGCACAGGCAAGTAGACTTTTTGGCATGAGTTTTGACCAGGAAATAATTGTGATCTCCTCAGTATTACTTAAATACATTTTTTATAGAAAGCATAAGGAAATTTATGTTAAAATATATCATGTGTCAAAATCTCTGTATTTGATAAATAAAAAATGTTGGTGGCTGTTCCCATAATGCTTTTTGAATTATAAATATGGGGAAGAATCAAGAAAATGAAAAAGAGAAATACTTCAAAATGAAAACATTTGAAATAGAGATGGGTTTTTTTTTTTTAGCAGCTCTACTTGGCAATTTCAGGAAGATTTAGTTAAAACTTAATGTGCTGACTCTGCATTGTGGAATGGAAGATTACCTTCTACTGCCTCAGTTGTCAGGGTCAGCCCAAATAGATAAAGGACTGTCCCTGTCCTTAGTTACAATAGTTTCATCTCCAAAGACACCAGATGAAGTCACACCTTGGTGAGACAAGAAATGTAACCTGTAGGGTGGCTTCTTCTCTCATTTGTATTGGTACAAATGAGCTAAAAGCAATGGAGGCCTGATTCAGAAACAGTAGAAAATGGGAGCTGAGCTTCTAGATTTGACCCTCCCCAGCAGCCCATAATATTCATAACAGAACCAGATGACTCTAAGTTGCTAAATTCACATGCTGAGGGATTCAGTAAAGCACAAATCCAGCACTTTGCAATGACAAGCATGCACTCCTGGAGAGACAGACCCACAGGGTGGTATTTGAGAGCAGGATAAAACAGGTGAGGTCAGCGGCTGGGTGACCCAAGTGAGTGTGGATGTGGCCCTGGCTGAAGTTAAACTTCACTCAGTTCAGTCACCCCCTCACCCACCCAGTCAGCTGCCACGCAGACACAACAGACCCCTCAGCCCACTTGAGCTGGTTTTATTGAGCCAAGCAGGACGCAGTTCAAACCCCACTGTAGTCACTGAGAAGGCTCCCAAGTATTTGCGTGCTATAGGATGAGGAACACAGAAATGGTTTGCTTTGGGAAACAGCAATATTGCATGAATGTATCCTGGAGTGAACCAGCTTAGAAAAAACACAGCAGTGATGTTCGAGTGGGATCTTCCTCTGCACATCTCCATCTATTCCCTCCCTGCCCAGCCATATATTCTGTAAAAGACAATTGAACTTGGTGTTGAAAGTTTAGGAATATTGTGAGAAACATTATTCTTAGAACAACATATATATGTGCTGAGGGATGAGAGTGACTGTGTTCCAGCGCAGGGTAGTTAAGGGGCTCCAACCACATTTAGATTAAGGCCAGATTTAACCTCAGCCCACGAACTTGGAAGAGCATTTGATTCCTCTTTTTCCAAAATGAAAAGCTGAAATGAAGGACAATTGAGGGAAAAGAGGGAAATCAGCACTTTTATAATGTTAATCTATGTGGGGTATGAATGAATAAGGTTAGAAATGGAGCAGCTTTATTAGTAAAAAACATAGATTGAATATTGACCAATGTTTACTATAAATGCAATCACAGTTTAACAGTATTTTGAACTGGGAGATCAGCAAAGAAAAAGCAGGCGTGGAGCTCTTGTCTGTATCCAGGTTTCATCCTGTCTTTAATGGGACAATAAATGTGTATCAAAGTCAAGGCATAAACTCTGCTAGTTCTTCAGTATAACCTTTTCACATCACTTGGCAACTGCCCATTTACTGAAAACTGCTTTAGGAATATGCTAACAAGGAGATTTAAAGGTCTTTTTTTATAAGATCAACATATCTGTCCTCCATATAAACTCTGGGAAAAAGAGTAACTAGTAAATAGAACTGCAAATCCTTTTCAGTTTCTGAATTAAAATTTTGGCTTTACTAATCTAGCAATTTTTCCTCTTCAAAATACGACAGAAGTACTACAAAAGGTAAGATAATTTTATTTTTTAAAAAAAATCTTCTGAGTTCTTTCAGATGTTGTTTTACCTTCTTAAAAAGGAAATTGATTATGAGTGGTACTGTCAAAACTTGCTTGTTTATAATTTTTCAATTCAATTGTAGAATTGAAAATGTTTTTCATGCAAAAATGTTGGCCAGCTATAACAATGCAATGTTTGAATAGTACCTTTTTAAAAAAGAGCAATGCCACTCATGATGATCAGCCAGCCACTGATATTCCTTGCTGCTGCTTGTTTTGCAGTGTGTGGCATGGGAAAGATGACTTAAAATTCAGCAGATAGTCTAGAATGTTTTATCCCCAGGGCTGCAGAAAAAGAGAGCTTTGATGCTGCTAAGAAACAATTATCTTGGATTGTATCAAGGGAGGTAACTTCAAGAACTAAAAAATAAATCTCTCAGGCTCTGCTGAAATATTTTTTCCCTCCAATTTCCTTCACAATAAAAACCCCCACAATATGAAGTGGAGAGCTTGAGTCATGCAGAAGTTCAGTGAAAAGATACTTTTTTAGCTATAAGAACCAGCTTGTTGCCAATTTCCGTCAAAATAATTCCCTAGGTTAAATCCTGGTCCTATTGAAGTCATTGTCCAAATGCTCATTGGCTGTGAGGGGAGATCAGGATTTGTCCTGTTCAATTCATTAGTGATGGTATGAACCCCAAGTAGTATTACGCTTCCTTTAAAGAAAGAGAAGCTCCTACTTACTGTTTATATACTAAGGTTATTTCTCACACGTTTATTGTGTTACTCTCCTTAATTTGGTGCCATGCTGAGTCCCTGTGGGATGCCACTCAAACATTATGTCAATGTTCTCAAAATTGAACTCCAGTGCTTTATTTTACAAATGGCTTCTAGCAGATGTGTGGCACACTTTATTAACTTAAGTACCCATTAGTTGAAAATTTCATTAGTTTGGGGGAAAGGGATCAGTTTCATCAATAGATCTGGTATGGGTGGACCCTTTGTGTCAACCTGACCCATATCAAAACGGATTATTGTTGTAAGTGAGACAAGTGACCTAATGTTCTGCCTATTATGCACACATGATCTATAACCTTTTAAAATACTAGTGTGGGAAAGGAGCACACTTCACTGCGTCCCCGAACCATGGATTCTTAACAGGTGGCAGTCCCTCTCTTAGCAACGTTTGCCATGGGCCGTCTGCGCCAGCGTATGAATTATCAGGGGGTACAGTTTCTAACCAGGTAACCAGGGGAAAACTGGGATGGAGAATGAAACCAGAATAATGAACGGCGAAGCAGAAGTTTTAATGAGTGCAGCCGGTGGACCTGGGTCTGTAGTGCCATCGTCTGACTGAGCATTGCATTTCAGCTGAAGCATTCCATGCGCTGCCTGGATCTGTCGGGCTAATAAAGCCCCAGAGGTAAGGCTGGATGTCGTTACAGCAGGAACATATGGTACATTTTACTCCACAGTTTTAATGTTTTGATGCTGTTTGTTCTTTGAATGATGGCTGCAGTAGTTTCCAATGCATTCCCTTGACCTTGTTTTGGAAACCATTTTAGGGCCAACTTGCAGAAATATTTGGCGGGACCACACACTGAAAGGTGTGCTATATAACCCTTCGGCTGTTTTGTGCAGCAGTTCTCACACCTGCCTTGAACTGATTGACCTTCTGAAGAGGAAAAAGTAAATCTGCCTGGAAGTGATGAATCATAGAATCATTGAGGTTGGAAAAGACTTTTAAGATCCTTGAGTCCAACCATCAATCTGACAATGCCAAATCCACCACTAAACATGTCCCTAAGTGCCACATCTAAATGTCGTTTAAATACCTCCAGGGATGGTGACTCAGCCACTTGCTTGGGCAATCTGATCTAGGCCTTGACAACCCTTTCCATGAAGAAATTTTATCCAAATTGCCAAACTAAACATCCCCTGTTGCAACTTGAGGCCACTTCCTCTTGTTCTTTGCTTGTTATTTGGGAGAACAGACTGACCCCTACCTGGCTTCAGCCTATGTTCATGTGGTTGCAGAGAGCAATAAGGTATCCCTTGAGCCTCCTTTTCTGCAGGCTAAACACCCCCAGCTCCCTCAGCAGCTCCTTGTACGACTTGTGCTTCAGACCCTTCACCAGCTCCTGCACCAGTTCCCGCACCAGTTCTTTAGGATCTCCCTGTTTCAGAATATCCAGTCTTCCTGCAATTCTTTACCCTTCAGGACTGCCTGCTGTTGCAGGGAAGGTCATTCAGCTCACTTCTCCTGGGCTCTGCACACTGTGGGGTGGGAAGCACAAGTTAGCTGGATGAACTGCCCGGTCTGGGACAGCCCACTTCAAGGCCCATCCTTGGGTGCATTTCCCTTCCATATATTCAACACCAGTATGCTGGTGATGTGATTAGAGGTGTGAGAAAACCAGGGAGATACCAGCTGGGGTAAACTGGAGTGATCCTGTTGAAGTCTTTGACCTGACTTGCGGCCAATTCCTCCCAGCGTTGTCTGAGCAGCCCCACAGATGGGATCAGCCAGACAGAACTGATGTGGAAAAAAAGTCTTGTTTTCAATGTGAATTTGGAAGGCAAAGGGAGGGTTGGTTGTGCTCAGTGTTTGTAGAGAGAAAATTGGTCGTGGAGACATATGCTCATCTTCAGTAACAGGGAAGGATTTTCCTGGAACAAGACACTTCTCTCTGTTGTTAATTAAAATCAAAGGCAAAACACAGAATCAGTAGACTCCAAAATCAAAGGAACTGAGATGGGAAATTACATTTCCTAGTTTAGTGGTGGCTTCTTTTCTCCTTCTGCCAGCTTTATTGATTCTCAAAGTTTGGGTTTCTGTCAGTCAACTGAACAGAGAGAGGTTGTCTAGCTGCTGCAGACCTGACAGGTATGCACTCACTCCTCTAGGAGACACAGGTTAGGTGCAGAAAAAATGGCTGATAAAATCAGAAGGATGGAATATGTGTCTTGGCCAGTATACTCCCAGATTCTAAGTGATTGTGAATCTAAGTGGGACACTTAGGGTAGGGTAATGTTCCAAAAAATCACTTCTAGTTTCTCATGCTTTTTTCCTACCTCTGAAATTTAGGTCTATTTACCTCCTACAGAAAGTTTTTCAGGTAGACTGAAGAAAATTTTATGAGAAAATGAAGTATGCCAATCCTTATACAGTGTCACATCACCATAAATCATGCTCTGAAACAAAACCATGCTAATGTTAGTATGTTTAATCTTCTGTCTAGTGCTGAACAGACAAAAAATTTATGGAGATTTAATTCCAATCACTGTTTCTGCTGACAAGCTGAGGTGCTCCCTCCCTCAAGTCAGTAGGGAAACACGCAGTTGCTTCTTCAGCTCAGGTTCATTGCAGTAATTTCAGTGTATTTTGCTGGAAAGTGCTTTCTCACAGCCAGGTCTCCCGTGATACCAATATGAAGTGTACACTATATTCTTTCCCTGTTTCCTCTAGAGCCTAATATATCCTTTGCAGCACTTTCAGCTTGAAATGAAGTGTATGACCTAAAGTCTATAGAATAACATGAATCACTGTACAATAATTTATAGGGTCACCTCATAATTACTATTGAGTATAACACGACTCCGTTTATTAGAACATATACAGGAGAAAGGTATGTTTTGAAATTTTTCTTGTTTATTCAAGCCAACATTACAGATTTGAATGGATTTATTGAAAACATTAAAAGTAATCATTGTCAAAACAACTGGGAGGAGAAAAACCTTTAAAGGTAAAAATTTCCTGCTCCCAAATGTTTCTTCAGAGAGGCGGGGAGCAATCTATGGCCTATGGCTTTTCCGTGAAAGGTGATTTTATTTATATCTAAAGAATTGAGATCTACTCAAAGATTGGTAATAGGAATAGACTAAGTGAATGATAAGAAAGCATGTTGCAGGGTAATGCTCCAAAAAATCATGCTTTATTTGGAAGGAAAGCAGATTAAAGTAAAGAAGAAGCCAACAATTTAAAGGAGGATAGTTATGTTTTGCGCTTGTTTTGCAGATTTTCAGGTTTCTGCACTTACTATCCATAAGTTATAATTCCCCATGCCTTTGTCCATGGGAAAGGACAAGGAGGGGTAGAAAAGGAAGTGTGCTCAAACCAGTGGTGCCCTTGGTAGTAAAGGGAAAAATCTTCAGGCAATTCCAGAAGTAGTGTTGTACAAAAAGTCTACCTTGGCACATGTTTGTGGGACTAGTAGCAGAGACCTTGCTGAATTTTACCAAAATTTGATGGGTTAAAAACCACCGAGACTCTTCACACCGCAGTGGTGTCCATAGAGGCTTGACAACCAGAGAATATCAAAGCCTGTCCAATAAATATAAGTGCTGTGTTCAGAAGCCCAACTTGTTGCTCTTCTGGTATTTAGGGTCTCTTAATGCCATCACACATTCCAGATGTGCATTCCAAACTGTGCCAGTTCTGAATGTATGCTTGGCTTGACCAAACATGGAGGGTTTTATTCCAAGTAGAAATGTACTCCTTTGCAGTCATCAAAAAATGTATATTTATGGAGGGAGTTTTGGGTGCTCTATGCCAACACACCAATTAAGAGTGTGTAGAGTAAAGAGGTACTGTCAGGCTGCATGTGTTTCAAATATATAAATTCAAAGACCAAAATACCTAGAGACAGCAGATGGATTAGTGACACATTCAGAAAACTATGGGTACATGTATTCTGATAAATCAGTGTCAAAGCATGGGCACAGGCACTGAGATTTACTCATCCACACTATTCAGTTGTTAGAAGCGTCCCTGGTGTGGTTTTGGCCTAGATCAACTAACAGCCTCCCAAGCAATTCCTAGGTATGGCTTGTGAGTTAGTTCAGGCCAGGGACCATTGCCAGCAGGCAACATGCAGGCAGCTGTCCTGTGCTAGAGGTTAAGAGAGTTTAATATTATGGATGCGTCAGATTGTTCCAGATGGCTTGATGGCCCTGACACTATTTAGTTTACTAATATAGATTTAACCTTTAGGTTTTTATACTCGTCCACTTGGACCTGTGACTCACACACACCAAACAAGCAGCTGTGGTGATTTAAGATGTTATTGCACCTGAGCTCTTTGTTACTGGCTCTTGCTGGAGGTTGCTGACCCCACTGTAGAGCTGCCAAAAGTAATGTACTTCAAGTGTTTCAGGACCAGTGAAGGTCAAGCCACGATGTGAGGTCTGTACATGTTCGGACTATGGGGAGAAGATCAGTTTAAAATTCTTTCCCCATGCCTTGAATCCATGTATTTAAAGAGCCCAATATAAGGCCAGAGCTCTCACTGCTGCTGTTACTCTCTCACTCCTCAACACAGGATGCCCTTAATCATGAGTGCCCGTTTGGATAATGACCCTGTCCTAGAGCCACTATTTGGCTTCCATGGGCTGTACTGCTTTTCATGAATCTGTGTTTTTCTGTTTTTCCTGAATCTGTCCTTCCGTGACTCTCATTGTGCAAGAGTTTTGCATGCTGAAATCTATATACCAATGATATTTTCCCCATTTGCGACCATTCTTACCTTTAGAGACAAATTAGCTTTATAGATAATTAGTTCAAAGACATTAGTTTGACGTCTGTTCAGTTGTTCCAGGCAGGTTTATTGTGAATACAGCTTCCAGCTTCCAGGAGGACTGTGGTGGGGTACAGAGATGCAAGGTGGTGCATGGCTATAAGGATCTGTGCTGGTAGCACTACAGTGTGGCACCAGCTGGGACTTTGCCTCTGCCTGAAGGGTAAAGAATTGCAGGAAGACTGGATATTCTGAAACAGGGAGATCCTAAAGGTGCAGGAGCTGGTGAAGGGTCTGAAGCACAAGTCGTACAAGGAGCTGCTGAGGGAGCTGGGGGTGTTTAGCCTGGAGAAAAGGAGGCTCAAGGGAGACCTTATTGCTCTCTGCAACCACATGAACATAGGCTGAAGCCAGGTAGGGGTCAGTCTGTTCTCCCAAATAACAAGCAAAGGACAAGAGGAAATGGCCTCAAGTTGCAACAGGGGACGTTTAGTTTGGCAATTTGGATAAAATTTCTTCATGGAAAGGGTTGTCAAGGCCTGGATCAGACTGCCCAGGCAAGTGGCTGAGTCACCATCCCTGGAGGTATTTAAAAGACATTTAGATGTGGCACTTAAGGACATGTTTAGTGGTGGATTTGGCATTTTCAGATTGATGGCTGGACTTGATCTTAAAGGTCAATCCCACTTGACCTTTGCCCACTTGAAGGGCAAAATATGGAGAAATCTACCATGGCTTCCTACCAGACACTTCTGAGGCAGAATGTGAACGGACATGAAAAGGGCATAAAAAACTTTGTATAGAAGAGACTGAAGAAATTACAGCCCTCTGAAAAAGGTTCACAACCTCTGGTGTACACAGCAGTGCTACAGACACTCTTAGGAAGATGTGCATGTCTGCATGAATGGTCTTTTTTGTTTTTTTTTTCTCTGAGTGGACATTATCTCAAGAAAATGATAGTTGACAACCTGATAGCAAAAGGCAAGCTCAGAGGTAAAAATAATTGGATGTAGGCTTTTTGTCTGATCAGTCTCCTTGTTTTCCTACAGCGCTTCTTTGGCTGAAGAAACAGAGCAGTAAATGTAATTTAAAAGGCATCCTTGACATTTGTGAGATCCTTAGCATCATAGCACATGCCATTCTTGCCCTCCAAAATATGTAGGGAAAGTGTGGTCATCTCACACAGTGCATAAGAACAGCTGCTGGTTAATGGTTCTTCTAATCACAAGTGCATTCTAATAACAAACAAATTCTACTACTTCTTACTTTAAGCCAAGTATGTGTTTATTTTAAGAACAAAGGCTCAAATGCATAAAGTATCAGAGCTGCTTTAGCCAAAAAAATTGTAGACATCCCATCCCTCCCTTCCCCAAAAGAAAAGGGAAGCGTTATCTGGTTGACTGCAAGAGCAACATTCTTAGATTAATCTCAAAAAGGTATCTAATGAGTAAGAGGAATGTATTACGTCCAAACAAAAGATCACATTGACTGGCCCATCTTTCCTCCAAAACAATTTCTACATGTGTTGAAGATAAACAACAGCACCAAAGCAGGGACTCCGTGACTACTAAATGTTGTTTAGGGCAATTTTCTGTGACTTGAAACATTACTGGGAAAGAGTTCACTTACATTACACTGAATAGCTTTGGGAGCACAAGAATTGTTGAAGCCATGTTTAACACACATTTGTGTTGCATAGTCAAATGTAAGTTCCACTGGAAGATTTTGCTGTGTAGGACATTCATAACTAAGC
The DNA here is from genome assembly GCA_013397195.1 of Hylia prasina. Taxonomy (NCBI): domain Eukaryota; kingdom Metazoa; phylum Chordata; class Aves; order Passeriformes; family Sylviidae; genus Hylia; species Hylia prasina. The sequence goes on from VYXD01011734.1 coordinate 138,451, forward strand.
TTTTCTTTGAGAAATCTCTGTCATTAAATAGGAGTGAATTTGCAACCTTTCAGTGGTTTTGGGGTGCAAACCCCAAAATCGGTTTAGGTCTTATAATGAAACAGAATAATTCAGTGTAAAGTACCTCTTGTGACCATCTGATCCAATACCCTACACAATGTAGGACTAACTTGGAAGTTATGTTGAATTTTGAAGTCAGTTGAAGTTGTTTGTGAATGTTCTCATCCGAGTTCTGAACATGTCCAAAGAAGAACATTCCACAACCTCTCCTGGATCTATGCAAGTGTTTGATTATTCACAGGACATTTTTTTTTATCCTTCATGTGACTTTTATTTATTGCTTTTTGTCTTTCTGCCCTGAGAGGAGCTTGACTCTGCCTTCTCTATAACCATGCAACAGGTCATGGAAAACAGAAATAATATCTCTCCTTGGGCTTTTCCTCTTAAGACTCAGCAAACCCATCCATCTACCTCTTGTTTGCATGCTGTGTGCTCCAGCCTCCTGTGTAGGTTGCTGGCCACCGCTGAACTCACTCTGGTATGTCTATGGTTCTCTTTCACTGGGGATCCCCAAACCAGACACAGTAATCCAGATGTGGTCTCACAAATGCCAAATAGAGGAGGAGGATCTCTTCACAGACCTGCTAGCTACAACTTCCCAGTATGAGATTGGCCTCCTTGGGCAAAAGACCATACTGCTGACTCCTGTTCAACTTCCTGTCAGAAAGAGAGTACAGACAGGTAGATATAAGATGTAAATGTATATATTAGACATTGCACATTACCTATTATATCTATATATATCCTAAATTTTATCCTCCCCAAAGGAACAAAGTGTGCTTAAAATGTTCTCTTGCAACCTTATCCAGAGCGGAACAAATGGGCTATCTGCTAACTACATTATGGTGGATATCAGTAATCACTGTGGGAGTACTAGACTTCAGAAACAGAGACTGGCTGCACACCAGACCCTGAACAGAAGTGGAGACGGGGTGAAGAAGCAGCTGAGCTTAGCATCAGACTTTCTAATATGTGCTGACTTTTCAGTATCAATCTTTGCAGGCTATGCTTTTCTACTTTAAACACTTTTTTTGGTTACAATTATTTGTTTTTTTAAATGGAAAAAAAAAAAAAGGAATGTAATTTTATTAAATAAATCATCTTCTCCCTGTAATATCAACTAGTTTGCATACCTTGCTAAACATTAAACCAGACGAAAAGGGACTTGGTTACATACAGTTAAGTAGCACACTCTTTGTGCACGGTAAATGAGATTACTATTTGTTATTTTTAAACAAATGTTCACCCGTAAAAAGAAATATCTCTATTAGACAGAAAAGTGACTTCACAAAGGTGCATTATGTGCCAGCCAAAAACTGAAACGGGCGGCAGATTATTTCTAAAGTTAAAAGTTTATGGTGAAACCACGATATAAATTAACTGCTAGCAGCCGTTGAGTCCATTCCTCGGATCATTTATCTGTATGAGAGTGTTATATGTTTGATGCCTGGTATGTATGATGGTTTTGGGGTGTACTAGAGTGTTTCTGAGTGATTTAGCACATGAAATCAACTCCAAGTTTCTAAAACAATAAACATGATGATGAGAGAGAGAAGTCAATACAAGTATCTTGATTTCTTGTTGGCATTACAGTGTGTCTATCTACTTCATGGTCTTCAGCACTTTGAGACTTGTCAGATTATCTCCAGGTCATGAGTTAGTTTCATTCTGAAAATTCCATTGAAAAGCAGAGATGTATATTTCCCATTTTTCTTGTGGGAAACTAAAATATGAGAAAATGAGGTGGATGAATGATGCGGTGGATAAAAAATTGGCCTAGGAACTGATCCCCAGTTCAGAACATGATCTATTAAAAATTGACCCTGTCTCTTCAATGGGTAACAAATTTTAAAGGAAGTCAGGCATGAGGAATACATCAAGAAGATTTGTAAAAAGCAAAAAGATAGTCATGTTCAGTGGAAACCTGAAGAGGGACAATACAGAGTGCAGATGACACACATACACATGGCCACAAAGAAGTCACCAAGTATTTACTGGGCTAGCAAAATATCAACAAAATTTTTCTTTTAAAAATGTGTTTCTAAAAGGATTGGAAAATTTAGGTTCAAATCTTTTGGAAGAGGAACTGGCCATTGTTGAATAAGATCAACTGTATCACTTTACAAAATTGTGCAATGAATTCATCAGCACATTTCAGCTGAAATGGAGTGCAAAAAAAAAAAAAGGAAAACTGCCTCCTTGCAGGACCCCAAAACTATAATTTTCTGATTCTGTGTTTAAACAAAAATTGAAGTTTTGGAAGATGAACCTGGTGGAACATCACTGGTGAAACTGCTGAATTAAGGGGTCCTGAGTGGGAAGAGTTACATCAGCTTGCTGCTGACAGGCATGTTGGGAAGGCTTGGCTGGCTTGATGTGCTGAAATGAAGGGGATGACCTAAGGATTAAGGATTAACTTTAGTCTTTTAACTTGACAGTAATGTACATAGTACGTGTGTGTGTGTTTGCATGGACGTTTGCACATATAGGCAGATGTGTCTGAGAGAGATGTTGTGGGGTTTGTGCTGCTGGAATATGGGCTATCTGTGAGAGATGTGTGTTCCTTCAGATTTGGCTGGATTTCTGTTCTTCAGTTTTAAAATGAAATACTTTTGCATAACTGTCCATATTGTTTGTAAGTAGTTATAAGCCAGTCATTTCCATAGAGAAAAGCAAAGGCTTATTAAATAAACACAGTAACAACAGAGAGAGTTATGGAGAGACAAAGAGCCTGCTAACAATGGGAAATGTCTGTGCAAAGTGTCATGCAACACAGAGGTAGTAGGTGTTGGTGAGAGGTTTTTTTATCCAGCTTCTCTTTGAGAACATTCAAAGGCAGTAATCTTGAAACAAATTAATTTAACACCTATGCAGAACTTTGGAGACAGTGATACCCCTTTTCCATTTTTCTTCCTATTTAGCAGCGTAATATGATGCGGTCTCAATGGGATTATGAAGTGTAAAGGAGTGAGCATGTACCTGGGAAATGGGGAGTTTCCAGCCAAATGCTGGAAGTTTGATCTGGTGGACTTAGTGTAGAGGCCTAATAGCATCTTATAACTGGCTTTGGATCTTCGCTTCCATCCAGGAGAGCCACTGATTTAAAACTTAAGAATATTACAGGTATAAGAAGGAAATAAACAAATGACCTTTCAGAGTGACTGGTTAGCACTGTGCGGGGCCGTTTATGAGGCTGGTGACAAAACAATATGTTAGCAGATGAAGAAATTTGTGAGGATTCCAGTGCAAAAATTTTCCACAGATGAAACCTACCAAGAGAGCTACAATTACCACTGCTTTAAGAGCAGTGGTAGAGATGAATACAAAGACATCCATAAGACGCGTTCTGCAGAAAACAGTTCTGAATAAAAGCACTATCAAGTTTTTTAGAAATAAAGTCCTGCAGTCATTGCAAATACCAGAAAAAATGCTACAGCAAAAGAACAAGTTAACAAGTATGTTAACTTTTTCCTCTACTTGGCAACAACATTGGAATACATCTTAACTGTGGCAGAGGTAGTTGATATCAGGGAAAACGTGGGGGAATAAAATTATGGTATGGAGGCTAAGTATTTCCTTTCCATCCTTAGTCAAAGCTGCACAGAAACCAGAGCAGTATATTATCCCTGTAAGAATAACCAGGTTGGCCAGAAACCCAGAAGTCACCAGCCTCTTTCAGTAGCATAATAGAAGTGGCCGGCAGCACTTAAAAAGCTGTAGGTCTGATACTTTTCCCTATGCATGCCCTTAATTAAGACCATCTTTACTCACCCCAGTGGCCTCCTCTAAGTATCTAACTGTGCCACTTGTCTGGTGGATGCAGTGAGTATTTTCGTTCTTCATGCTCTCTTTGCTGCACATTTGGTTCACTCCTTGCTTCAAACCAAGTCTCAGGTCCCCCAGGCACCTATGCTGCATATGGCTTTTGGCTCACTCTTAGAGGAAACTTGGACACTTGAACAGAGAGTTGTTCCAAACCCTATTTCCTATATGCTATATAATGTTTGAGCTAGTTTGTATCACTTGTTCAGGGACCAGAACTTGCTCCTTGAGTCCCAAAGGCAGTGTAGATTAATAGATTTATCCATAAATTCAAGGCTGTTTTTAACATGTCATCTTGAATTCATTTACTGGGAAATCAATATGAGGTTATAACTTGTGGTGAGTCTCTGCTTACAGCAAATACCTGGCAAATTCTTCACAACAAATGAATTGTGTAGGCATTTGACTCTTTGTTATCTCTTTGTTATCTTTGTTGTCTTGTGGTGGATCTGCTACTCATGTACTTGATCCTCTCACTCTGATAATGCCCAGCCTAGCAGAGGACCCTTCTCCAGCCACCCTGAGATGTGCATCTTGTTTTACTATCAGCTACCACAATCAGACTGTCAGAATATGAATGCTAATAATCATAGCATCAGCTCCTGCATGTTGGGAAAGTGTCAATGGTTTGGTATGGCACAGGTGAAAAGCATAGAAGAGGCAAGATGCAGAACCAACTGAGGTGGCTTCAGTTGCTGGAATGCTACAGGGAATTTTAGGATGCCTCAGGGTTGCAACCAGAATGAGGATATGTTTACATGCAGGGATACCATGAAACTTTTCTGCCTATGTACAATGGTATATTGCAATAATGATGCAGCCAATTGCTCATGAACCATTTACCAAAGGGTAGTTACAGCCTTAGAGATGGCAACCTAAAGCCTTCGTCACAAGAGCAAAAAAGTAACAGAAAGTAACTCAAGTTTTAGGAGACCTTGCGAGGTCTCTAGTACAACCTGCTTCTCTAAACAGAGGCAAGCTTTAACTCAGATGGTGTTGCTCAAGAATTTGCCCAGTTGGGTCTTGCAAACATCCAACACAGGTTTTTATTCTATAAGGTCTCAGTTTCCCTTAGTGCCCTGAATGGATAATGAAATGAGGGAAAGCGTGACTAGATGCATGTGTATATTTCCGTGTCTAAGGCCTGGGACCAGAACCTAGAATTCCTGGCCCTGGCAGCTTTCTCTGTGATACTAAGAACTACTGGGTAAAAAATTATGCAGAAGCTCTGGTTAATGTTGTACAGGCAAGCTTCCATTCTGATCTGTCTCAAATTTGTTAGTGATTAATTTTCTTGTCTGCAAAGCTTCTTAATGTTATTTTTGTGTAGATTTTTATAGATAATAATATGGCTTTGTCCTACAGGATCCCAGAGTGCTTCTCAAGTTATACACCTAACTGGCCAAAGACTACTCCTGCTGAGGCCAATAGACATTTTGCTATCGATTTCATTTGGGCCAGGATTTGGCTGTATAGAAATGAAATACAAGCAATTCTGTATGTCCGCATGGCCTTTAATAAATTCTGGTTTCCCAGCTGCGCAATAAATCTGCCAGCAAAAAGAGTAGTACAAATTTTGGTGTCACTTACTGGACAACCAAATATTTTAATATAAATTTTGAAAGGTATCAGTAGGCCATAATGGCAGTTGCTCTAAAAGTATCAATAGTACAATTTAGAACCAGAGGTGGATGATGGCGCCTGTAGATGTGGATAAGTGTGTAGAATCTCCGGATATGCAGCAAACTATGAATGTACTTTTAAATCACTTAATAAAAGATCAGCTCTAGTTGGTTGCATAATCTAAAATTCTGGAACATTTTTGCTGTCCTACGTCTGCAAAAGTTTTTCATTTAGGAACGCACACGTTTCTTGTCAATGTTATTTCTACAATCACTTAGTTAGAGCAGGGCATATTGTTCTCTCAATTTCTTGTTAAAATGTTTCACGTAATTAAACTTTTACAACCAGTTCTGCTCTATGTCTGATACCTGCTGTAAATTATAAAGAAAAGCCCCTCCGGCATTTATGAGTATTCAGCTGATGAAGACTATAGAGAAAAAGAAGAAAAGAAAAGAAAAGAAAAGAAAAGAAAAGAAAAGAAAAGAAAAGAAAAGAAAAGAAAAGAAAAGAAAAGAAAAGAAAAGAAAAGAAAAGAAAAGAAAAGAAAAGAAAAGAAAAGAAAAGAAAAGAAAAGAAAAGAAAAGAAAAGAAAAGAAAAGAAAAGAAAAGAAAAGAAAAGAAAAGAAAAGAAAAGAAAAGAAAAGAAAAGAAAAGAAAAGAAAAGAAAAGAAAAGAAAAGAAAAGAAAAGAAAAGAAGCAGTGCCACTGAACCCCAAGATAGTTGCTGATCCTGTTATCTACCACACAATTTGATTTAATGAAATACAATATTTCCTATTACATAAAATAGAGTGAAAAGAAGCCAAAAAAGAACTAACAATATTACAAATTATTATATAGCAAACATTTCATAAGTTGCAACACAATTTGAATAATTGTGGTTTTGTCTATATTTCTGTAAATTACTACATGGGAAATAAGGCTAAAATTTGCTAGATCCTGAAAGAAAACAGCAAAAATGACCAAACAACAGGAAAAGGAATGGAAATTAAAGTGAGACCTGGTTGTTTGTGCTTGTGGGATGCACACACACAAACATAAACAACTTCTTCCTGTGTCAAAATATTGCCCAAGTTTCAAAGGGGTGCTTGAGATGACCTCTCTGGTGTGGGGATTTACAAAATGGATAAGGTCCGGTAAGATCAATTTTGAGAGCAATTCTCCTTCCAGGCCCTCCCCAGACCAACTGTGGGATGACTGCAAGATGGCACATCGATTACAGGATTGAGAGCTTTAATCCAATTGGCAGCAATGCTGCTATGAGACTTGGAAGTCTCCTCCAACCTCTAACCACAGTTTAGTGCGCAAACTATTGTGTTTGCTCTTGGGAGGCATCACTCTTGCCAATAAGAGCCAGTATTTATACTATTTGGCATATTTATCATTCAGTTAACCCACTCCTTATAAGTAAATCCTTTTTAGCATTTATAATCCTTCCAAGAACGATGGATGATGGACAGAAATAAATAGACATGAGGGGGAAAACAAAAGAAAAAAAAGTCTTTAAATCTCTCTTCTCCCATAACTACTATAATTTATTCTATTGTCCTTTGTTTCACAGGGCTGTTTGTCATGATGAAGGGAAGCAACAATCAGTCAGTGTCTGAGAAATCTGGTTGTGCTTAAACATTTGTGAAATTCAGGGAAATGAGTTGTGCAATCTGACATCCAATAAAGATCAGATGACCCATAGACTTCAGTTTCCTTGTGAATGAAGGTGAAAGGGCGCTGCAGCCAACATATTTTATACTGGGATGCTCAGTAGAACATATAAACAGGGATTTTTATACCTTTGGTTCTCCTGGGCAGGGCGACATATGCAGATTAGTTCTATTCAGAATCAAAACTTATTTTATAGTTCACAGGGGACTATTCTATCTCTTATTCTGAGAATTTTTTGCTGTAATTGTGATGGCTGAAATCTCTGAAGAGAAAATCGATTTACCTTACTTCCTAAGAGATACTCACTTGCTGACAGCGAGATAGGTGTGTGCATAATACCATCCTTGTGAGATTCTGATTTCAGGATTAAAGTAGTTTATCTGATAAGAATCCTTACTGGTGAAGTTACTCAGGTAATAATACTATCTATCAATAGGGAAATCAAAGTCTTGGTGCTCCATTCCTTCATATATGTACTCCACCATACCAAACAGATTCTCTGTTTTCCCATTAATGAAAAAGCAACAAACATATTACAGAGTGAACTGATTGTATCAAAATAGACATGTGCACAAACCTTCTAATGTTGTTTGTCAAAAAGTTTATTCTTAAAGAGGCAACATTATTTCAGCCTGAGCATGCATTTCTCTAGGACTGTTTATATAGTACACCATTGCAGGTTAACATATTTTCTAGTTAAAAATAGTCTTATTTTGTGAGGGACTTCTTCAACACGCTTTCAATTCATCTTTAAACTGAGAATTCATTTAAATGATCTAGGCTTCAGCCTAGGAGGGGGAAACTTTTTGACTCCCACATCATACACAGTGATGTCCGTGAAACTCTGACACTTAACTAAACTCATAAGTAAACATACAATTTAAAGTGAAACCAGAAATATCATGGGGAAACAGGTGAGAAAACCCTGTATTTCTGAAATAAAAATTAGCCAGTAGAAAGAAAACTCATATAAAATTCTTAGCATAGTTGTCTGAAAACTGACACAGGCATAAATTAATTTTTTATTAAGAAAACCTTTGTATTATTAACTGCAATTTTCCAGGTGTCAGATTTCTACATATGTTCATATTTCTATGTTAATTTTCAAAACTTGATGCCACTTTCAGAATTTATAGGGTTTTTTAAATTAATACTAACTTATCTATGAAGGTATTTCTATGCGGGGAATTAGATGTATATCCAAGTCTTCTTTCAACTGGCTTATGAATGTGACCTTTATCTTTAAACCTGTTTACTCTCTGTATTCCATAGCTTTTGTGACTATTTACAATATGCATTGCACATTATTAACTTGATCCAACATACTGTGAAATCAAAGAAAAACTTGACCTTGAAAATTGTTGGATTAAGTCTTATGCTCCAAGTAAAAGTAGTTGTAATGAATGACACAAAAATGTAATAAAGAACTCATTTATTGGCTTATTAACCTTATTAAAATAACCTAGTGTAGATTATTAAGTTTTAATTTACAAATTCAGATTCAAACATATCTACCTGAAGCTCCAGTATACTGATTGCTGTTATATTTAAATACATTTTGGTAGAAACTTTTTACTACTCCTCTTCCACATGTCCATTCAGGTGTTCATGCACTGCTGAATTTTTCCATAATCTCCTGAGCACTCGCTCAGTGTCAATTTGTTCATCAGTGAAGTGTTGCATTTCTTTCCATTTCTAGGAGCCTTTCTCAATGCCTTGCTGAATAAGTATGTGTGTCATTTCCACTTTATTCCTGAGTCTGCTTTTTTGGGGCATTTGGTAAATGGACTGCCAGTCACATGGGCACTTGTATTCTAAGCTCTCCTTGACGAACAGCCACATACGGCTTTATGGTCTCAGCTGTAATTTGCTCAAGCCAGCGAAGAAGCTCTGAGATGTATTGGAGGAAAGCAGAGTAATTTTCTATAGTTAGATCAATTAACCTTTTGGCTTCACTGATTAGCTTTTCTTGGGACTGACCAAGCTGCCCATAGATCTCCCAGAGTTTTTCCTTGAGTTGCTTGTTATGTTCATCGATTTTCCTTTTAGCAGCTGCAGACCAATATCGGATTTTTTCCTGAGCAGCAGAGGAGAGTTCCATGATCTTCTGTTTTCCTTTTCCTTCAACATCAGTTATAAAGTCATAATATTCCTGACTGTAGATTTCCACCAATTCTGTTACTTGGTCTGTCAGGCGTGTAGTAATGGCGGCAAGATCTCCAACATACTGGTTGTGCCAATCCATGAGAAGATCAATGATATTCTTCAGCCATTTCAGTACCTTGTCTTCCACCTCATAGTATTTCACTGACAATCCAAGTGTAGTTGGATCAAAATATTCCTCCCGCAACGACTTTACGTAGAGGAGCAGCTGGTGCAGCTTTTCTGAAAGGTCCTGGAATGTCTTCTGGCTAAGGTCTTTGAACTGAGAAATGTATTTTTTAACATCTTTTGTCAAGGATCTGAGCTTCCGGGCAAAGTCTGAAGCCATTGCATCTTTGTACAGCTGTTGTGTTTGGACTTTGATGTCTTCAAAAGTTTTGGATTGCAAGCTTCTAATCATCTCTTCTACCTTCTGAAAAACTTGTTGCACTGTTTGTTTCAGTTGCTTCAGCCTTCCTGCAAAGTCAGCTTCCTGAAGAGTAGCAAATGTCTGCCTGATTTTGTTCTGCAAATCTTTCAGCATTTCTTTAATTTGATCAAGTACATTACGGCCTCTAAGAATTGTTTCAGAAGCAGGTAGTCTGACTTCCAGCTCATTGATAGCTGCAATCAAGGCATCAAAGTATTCCTGAAGTTTTGAAAGGCATACATCAGCAGTTTTTGCTACCTTCTCTGTAGTCATGAGGTATATTTCTGCACCACTGTACTTTTCAGACAGCCCAGGGACCTGAAATTTTGTGGTTTTCAGGAATTCAGTGGCTGAATCAATTACATGTTTTATTTTCTGGTGGTACTCTTCTATTATGTCAATTAAAACATCCAAAAGTTTTGCTTTTATTCTTTGATAGTCAAACTGTTCAGCCTGATCTGCTGCTCTTCGATAAAGCCGTTTAGCATTGAACTTCAGCTCCTGATATTTGTCAGAGGCCTCATTGGCGGCTGTGCGAAGCTGAGCATCTATTTCATCTATTTGATTTGAAGCAAAAGTGTATGCTTTTTCAACATTATTCTGCATTATATTCTTCATCTTTAAGGTGGCAGTACTTATTTCCAGTCCCATATGCTCCTTGTGGTACCGATTAACATACCTATAGACTGCATTTGTCATTTTAGGCACTCTTTCCTTCAGACCCAACAGCAAGTCTTTGGCAGCATCCTCATTCCAGTTGAATTTCATTTGAATCTGGTCAGGTTCCTTGACGGATATCTCACCTTTTAGTATGTCAATGTCCTTCTGGGGAGCAGACTGAAAATACAAAACAGGGTAAGAAAACTCCAATATTATTTCTGAGCATATTTCAATATTCTCATTATTGCATCTGTAATTTTATAGTTTATTAAGACAAGCACTCTCCACTGTCTGTTTGCTGTCTGTTTTCTCTCATCTTGAAAGGTTATTTTGGAAGCATTTATCTTGTACCAAGCTACTTCAAGCTTCTTCAAAGAGTAAGACTAGAACATAACTTAGTCTGGTCTTTAATACCTGACTACAAATAAGTTTTTTTTCCTTCCTTTGTATTAAATGCCTATCATGTCTCATAAGGCAGGTGAATTACTCAGAAAAATGAGCTTTCTACTCATTCCTGAAATCAATTAAAGTGAATTCAAAAAGCATCTTTTTCATATGAAAATATTAGAAGATTTAATTTTGTAATCATTTAAATAAATGAGACAATTTAGACAGGGTAGTTAATAAATCCTCAAATGAGAATATATTTACATGTACAGTTTTTCCATTTTTATAATAAATAGTGAATTATGAGTTGCTTGTGATCCCTAAATTAGTATACAATTTTGGAAGGTAATATTATAATTCTAAATTATTGTAGTAAATCACTAATAAGAGCATGTATTGTAACATATTAATGTTCACAGATTGTCTGGCTCTTCTAGTTGCCTTATTCCTATAATGGTCACTTATGTAGTAATTCTAAGTAGCCTGATGGCTGTCTATTAAACCCGATGGGTAGCTTATCTAAAACTCACTTCGTACATTCTTCACTTTCAGTGGGTGTGCCTTCTTGACCATAGGAGATGGAAAAAATAACTGTGTGAAGGAGTTGAAAACACCTCTTTACATAGATAATATTTTTAGTACTGGAAAGGCCAGTGTAGGAAATAAAACCTTTAATTACTGATAATATAGTTTTCATTTGTTGGTTAATTTATATCTCAACATAATCGCACACAAAATTTAAAAGAGAGCTTTTCCTCTGAGCACACCAAACATTTTTGCTCTGTACCTGAGTTTGGTAGTAAATTCTGGCAAGCAAAATGTCATCATCCAATTCCACGATGTAAGCAAGGGTCCCAGCTGAGGGTGAGGATATTGAACCGGATGATTTATTTCCATTCTCTTGATAACGCACATGAACATCTGTGAAAGTTGGGCTGATGATGTCTAGTGATAAAGTGTCCTCCATGGCTCTGCAACCACAGCAAATACACAGATATGAAGCAATGCAGAAAGCACAAGCCCAATGCTGTATGTCTGAACATAGTACCACCCATAATTTCATATATATATATGTAAGTAAACAATGCCTTCATGATGAAAAGAAAATGTAAGGTTTACTATCCACATTTCTTAGAGCTTAGCCTGACACTTTCAAAACTTCATGTCACTCCAATTTTCTTGTTTTAGATAAAACCATATTGAGTTCTGTTGTGAATTTTCATTAAATTAGTGCAGCAAAACAAAACCTGTAGCTTATTGCTGTCAGCTTTCTACAGATTTTTATAAACTGCAATTTTTCCACCAACACAAGTATAGGCACTACTGTTTATCTGCATTTGTTCTTGCCTTCACTGATTCTGTCCCTTGGATATATCAACACAACACTTGCAGATCAAAACAGGCAGTAAGAGAGCCAAGTGTAATCCCTGGTGTGGGCACTTGTGAATAAAAATTACTCTATAGTGGTTTGTGGTGACAGAGGGATCCACTGGGAAGAAACCCAACTATGTTGATGGTTAGATCTAGAACTGCTCTGATTATAAAATACGTGTTTATGTCTCAGTGGTTTTCTGGCATGAGCCTGGTGAGAAAAGCTGTTCTAGAAACCCAGAGAGGAAACAGCTTTCAAGTAACCTTGAGGGGTAAAAGGACACAGCCAATAATGGCAGGGTAGATAAACAGGTTCTTATTAACTACTGAAAAGCACGCTAGGGCATTAGAGAACAAAGCAACAATACATCATTTGCAATACGTCTATTATAAATTATATTAGAGCAAATCTTTACCTAAGTCCTGCAATAGTCAGATTTTCCTTGTAGTTTGCGCTCATGTCACGATGTGAAAAGCTGCCAGTTGTCATCATAACAAACACTCCTTCTTTATATTTGTAGTTTGAAACAACTGTGAAAAAGATTTCAAATATGTGTATTACCAACAAAAAATACAAAAGACATATCCACATGTATGTTAGATAGCCAGTTGTGGGATATTTCACTGATATGTCAAATTATGCTTCAAGAAACTGAATGCCCATAATGTCCCAAATAAAAAGACATGAAAACCTTTGTTTGACTGGAGCATTTTAAAATTCACATTATATCTCAACATGGATATGACACATACATATATATAGTCATTAGCCTTCAGAGTAACTGACTGAGACTCTGATAGTAATTTATGAAAAATGCCACTGCTGATAAAAGAAGTGTTATCTAACGTCCATGCTAAATATAGAGAAACATCTTCATGCGCAAATCCCTGGGGGAAAAAGATCTGTAAAAGCCTAGTCTATAATATTTTTTTCCCTCAAAAATCATGGCATATAGAATTTTAATGTCTTACCATTCAGGTCATATTCCAGGAATTGCAGTGTTGAGCTGCAGGTAGAATCAATGGAATGTTCAAAAGAGTCCTTCTTATTTGTCAGGTCTGTTCTCCAGGTGACATTGTACAATGGGGAAACAACTTTGAAAGATCCGGTCAAGGCACCAAATGATGGGATGTAAATTCCAGCAGGCAAGGATATTTTCAGAGGGGGGATCTCAATTTTCTGTTCAGGAATGGTAATTGTAGGCATTTCAAAATCTGCAATTTTACTAGCTACTTCATCTAGATCTACAGAGAAACTGCCAAATGAAACACTCTTTGGTAAAGTGAACTGCGACATAGTTATTTGGTATTCAGGTATTGTCACCTCAAAAAATGGCATTTTATATTCTTCTAATGTAATATAATTTGCTCCTATGTCCACTTTGGGGAATCTTAGCTTTGGTACAGTGGGTAAATGGACATCAAATGGCATTGTGCTTAGTGTCTGTGGAATTTTTATGTTGCGCAAGTCAATGGTGTATGCTGGGACCTGGAGAGTGGTGAAAGGAAGGCTGAACTCTGGAGTGCTGAGGACAGGACTTGGAGCCTTTAGGTGTAACTCAGGAATAGCAATAGTGAAGCCATCGGTCAGCTTATTCACAGGTATGGGGAAAAAGTAACCATCCTCACTCTTCGTGTACACGAGGGATGCCGAGCCATTCAAGTACTGTTTCCTGTAAGCACTGGTAGTGACATCCAGCTTCAAAATATCCCATAAGCTCTTCTCAGAAATGGGGCACTTGATGAATTTGAGGAAGTCCATGTATCCTTCCAAAGATCCAGAAATAAAAAAAATTGCCTTTGATTTTTCATTTGATAACTGCATATCATGACTGAGAGATAGTGAGTGAATTTGGCCTTCACCCTTCCAGCCAGCTTTCTGGTTTGCAGGACTGATTTTCAGTACAACAACCTCATTAACTGATGCCATGCCCAGGTAGGGATTTGGCTGAATGGCCTGAATCTGAAGATCTGCTGATACATCCCAAGGAGCCAGCTCTAAGGTTGCTTTGCATCTCTGAGTCCCCGTTGCTGTGAAACGAGATGTACATCGTGCACAGTTCTTCCCATTGTGCTCCCAGATTGCATAAATACGATGGGTAGATGCTTCAACTGCAAGTAATTCTTTGATTTCAATGATCCAGAGTCCATCTGCTTTAGAGTGAGCCTCAAACTTGAGGGATGACCGAGCTCCATTAGCATTCAAATAAGCATTTGCCTCATGGTCTAAACTTCCAGAAAATGCATTTCTAGTGTAAAATACTCCATGAATATCCCCAGTTGTAGAAGATTCTACCGATATGTAAGATGTAAGGCTCTCTAAAGCAAATTTGTGAGCAATTTCTCCCGCAGCACTGGTACCATATTTGGGAGTATTAAAATCATACATTAATTTTATCCCTGAGGAAAGAGTGGGTTTCGATTTTGTATTTCCAGAAAGTTCTTGGCTGAAATTCATTTTTAAGACTGGTGTGTCAACTTCTATATTTGTTACCACAGCAGCTTCCATGATTCTCTTTAAGAGAGTGATAGTGCTATCATGGTTTCCTCCCAGATATTTGTTATTACTCAGGGACAATGCTGTGGCCAGCTTCAAACCCCTTTTCCTTGTCAAACTTGTTGAACCATCCAGTTTAAATTGCAGAGCCTCAATGGCTGAAGAGGATGAAACACTGAGATGTCCAACAATATCTGACTGATTCAACAGCCCAGCATTTGCAGTTAAAGTGATTACACTGGATTTAAATGAGAAGTCATAAGTAATGTTACCCATGGCAGGAACTAAGATGTGGTTTGCTGAGCTGTTGATTCTGAATCTAGGAAGCTTTAGAGTGCGTAGATCCTCAGGGATATGAAGGACTGGAAGCTCAAAAGAAGGTACAACTAGTGTGTAAGATGGAATTGAAAAGCCAATTACTGGGACTGTGAATCCTCTTGTGCTTATTTCTTTTGGAAGTGTGAAACCAAAGGCTGGCATCTCAGCAGTGAAAGGAGAAACTTCAATATTCACAATTGGAATGGTGTATCCTGGAATCTTGAGGGTCCGTGGTATTTTGTTCAGGGATGTTTGTATTTTATATTTGTCCAGTTTTGTTTTGGCTTCATTGTACGACTTTGTGAGAAAATCTAAAGCTGCATTTCTCCCTTTCTCAAAATGCTTGTTGAATAAAAGGATGTTTTTATTAAGTACTTCATGCACTTTTGCTAAGGGAAGTGGGATTGCATGCATGTCTTTGTTTTTCTCATACTGAGCATTCAAATTTAAATCAAAGGATTGTCTTGTTGTCTTCAGTAATTCCTTCAGGCCTACCTGTTCCCACAGTGAATAATCTTTCAGCTGAGGAGTTTTGATTCCAGTGTAGGGAATCTGAATCTGAGGAATGCTTAGAGGAATGTTTAGGAAGTCCAGGTTGGCATCTCCATTCATTTCGATATGAGCTTCAATTCTGTCATCATTGTTGCCAGCAGACATATTATGAGAATATCTGTACTGATTGAATCTGCCAGTAGCTTGCCAGTTGACCTGCTGAACAGAAGAACTGAAGGCAAACCCATAGTTATTCAGGAAGTCAATTTTGCCAGCCAGTTTCATTGGGAAGCTGATTTTCACATTTCCATCATTGTTTGTTGAAAGGTGAATTTCAGAAGGGTTTGCCAAGAAGGAAAGCTCATTATTTACAGTTCCAGTAATCCGTCCATGGAGCCGAGCATTGTGAGAGCCTGTTAATTCTACTTTCATTCCTAGAAGCTCTCCTGTGCCTTTCATATTCAGAAGGCTATGTCCCACACGCTGTGACTCAATTTCAGACTGAATCTGAAGTGCTGCAGACATTAAGGAATGACATTCATATCGCATAGCTTGGTTGACTTTCAGGTACTTATCATTTACTCTGTTGCTGGCAGAAAATGTAATATTGGGGCCCTCGATCTTGAAAGTGGCATGTGAATCATGAGTGCCTTCATCAGAGAAATTAGGGGAAGCCCATTTCCAGTTTCCTTTACCAGCAGAGGTAAATGATATGTATCCTGCTTCTACCTCTGCTGTCACATTATTGACCAAATCAGCCTGGCTGGAGAAATCAGCTTGTGGAATATTAAGTCTGTGAGAATATGCCATTCCACTCTGCATCCAAATTTTTCTTTGCAGCTTGACCATTAAATTATTCTGTAGCTCTACTGAATTCTTCTTTGCATGTAAGTTTGCTCTAGTTTCAGCTTCACCTTCTACGGAGGTGCCTAAAAATACCACTTCATTGGTGTGATCAATTTTAAGGAACCTATGGTTGAGTTTCATGGCATTTTTAAGGTTCAGCTGCTTCATGTCAGGGGCCAGAAGACGTGAATCTGCAATAACATTAAAAACTAGGAAGTCTAATTTGGATGTTGTTTCAGCTGAAATGGAGGTAACAAATTCTGGACTGTTTGGAGATGTTGTGGTATTACGAAGTTCAGCTTGTGTAGACAGTGTGAAGAATGGAGAGGTGACTCTGAAAGCACCAGACAATTTTCCAAATGTAGGGACAGTCACAGTATGTGGGATATGTGGGAGCTGGAACTCTGGTATCTTCATGCTAGGAATCTGGAGCTCATTTAGATTTAGCTTTGGAATCAATAATTCTGGTATTTGAAACTGAGGCATTTGTATTTCTGGGAAAGAAATGTCAGGAAAAGGCATATCTCTCATCTTCAGATCTTTCAAATAGATATCGATTGATGGTAACTGAAATTCTGCAGACAACAATTTGTCTATTGTTCTCACAATCAGAAGCTTAACTTCAATCAAGTCAATTGTGAAGGAAGGAACCTGAAAGGTATTCAGAATTTTAAATTCTGGGGTAGTAAATTTCATTGGGATTTTCGTGTCCTTTAGTCTCTTAATATTGATCTCATAGGAGGGGATACGAAGATCAGTCAGGGGGACAATGAATTCTGGTGTTCGAAATGTTGCTTCCCGAAGGCTTCGGAGACTAACCTCAAAGGCAGGTATAGTGACTATAACCGTCCTGATTTCAGGGACTTTAAATCCAGTTTCAACAAACTGTTTTAAATTTTCAGCCCAATTTTTTAGATCATACTCTTCAGCCCACACAGTGATTTTTTTGAAAGCTGTGTTCCATTGGTCAGAAATGTATGTGACAACAGAATTGTAGAGTTGGCTTATCTTCTGAAGACACCACTGGAATTCCTGGGAAATATCCATTTCAGAAATTCTCTCTCGCAGGTCTTCCATATGTTCATTTACCTTGGCCTTGAGATTTGCAAACGTTGTTGAGTCTATGAGCTCCCTGAGCCAGTTAATTATTGTGGCAAGCTTCGTGTCCTTTAGTTGTTCCATGTATTTTGAAATCACAGATCTAAAATCTCTTATATACTGTTTCAGTGCTTCTGCTTTCTGTGGAAGTTCTAGATTTCTGAGTCCCTCATTTATTTTCTGGGTCACTTCTCGAATTTTCTTATTTGTGTCATCTACAAATTGGTTATAGTCAAAACCCTTGAGCTTTTTAATAACCATGTCAAGGAACTTGTTGACTTGCTTTACCATCTTTTCATAATCAAATGTTTGCACTTTCTTGACAATATCATCAACAAAAGCAACAACTTTATCAAAGCATGACTTCACATCAGTATTTTGCAGGTAGATGATCAGTTTCTGGACAGTTTCTTTTATTCTGTATGTTTTAAGCAGTTCTGTCATTCTGTCAATTAAAAAATATATCTGCTTATCAATTTCATATTTTACAATCAACTTGTGCATATGCCCACGGAAAGCGTTGATCTTCTCAGATAATTCATATTCCTCTATCCAATTTAGAATAAAATCTTTGATTTGTTCAAGAATTTCATTAATTTTTTCGATTGGGAAAGATTGCTTAAATTTTTCTAAACATTTTTTAGCATCAAACGCTTTAATTTGTCGTTTCAAATTTTCCGCAATGCTTCTGACATCAATATTCTGAATCTGAATCTTGAGTAGTTCTAGGTTTTCCTGTATTTTAGCTGTAATCCCGTACTCATCATCAACATTTTTAATCCAAGCCAAAGTGCTGCTTCTGATTTTGTTAAGATCATATTGAAGGAAAAAAGCCCGCAATTTTTCAATGATGTTGATTACAGTTGTTCTTACCTGATATTTGTTATCTAGAGCTGTCATTTTTTCAACTATTTGATCAAGAAGCTGTGCAATAAATGCTTTAATGTCATACTGCTCGTAACAGTCTTTGATGTATTGCTCAACTTCTATCAGATAGATCTGCAGCTGAGACAGTATTTCTTTAAGATTGTCCATGGCTTTTTCCACCATAATTTGGAGATCATCAGATGTTATTCTGTAGTCCTTTGTGAAAGCAACAAAATTATTTTTCATGCTGCTAACTTTGCTTTTGATATCCAATTTGTCCATGTAATCATTAATGTCCTGTGGAAGTTTGTTCAAAGTTGCCTTGTATTTTTTCATGTGTTGTTCTATGTCTATGTTCTTAAGGTAACTTTGTATGGCCTGCAGTGCGGATAGAATGGTGCCTCTGAGTTTTTCAAAGTAAACTGGCAAATTTTCCAGGAAGGGTAGGCTAATAACCTGCATATCTTTATTTTTGTCATACTTCACAAAGCCAGAGATGCTGAATTCTTGAGGCTTCGATACACTGTCCCTGAGACCCAATACATCAATTACATTAACTTCTTCAGATGTTAATGGTAGTACGACTGATGTGTCCATTACAGAGAGATCTGCTAAGGCTCTTCCATTAAGTTCCACACCGATCTTTTCTGCATTATTGTAAGCACTGAAATCTTGTGAATATACGTTATTGTTTAGCTGACTTTTCAATTTCCAGGCACTTGACTGCTCTGATGGAGTAAAAAGCATATGAACCTTGTTGTCAAGCAGCGTAGTGTACTTTCCTCTAGACTTCAAGCTATGGCTGGTAGAGCCTCTGTAATCATGGGAGAAAGTGAAAGCAAGAGGCTCTGCTTTAAACAGGAATTTGCTGTACAGGTCTCCTGTGTGCTCACCCACAGCAACCAGCTTTCCATTAGCATTGGTGTGTATGTCAGTGGTGATGACAAAGGGGGTCATAGTGGAACGCACAGCATTGCTGAAATGGAGAGGTTTGGAATCACAGTTTGTGTTCATGGTAACCGAGGAAGAAAGTCCTGCCACATCCAGATGAACTCTGTGACTCACTGCTGCGCCTTGAACGTTTGCCACAGTGTCTGTTTTCAAGTCTGCAGTTAGACCAGCACATGTAAGGGTGTAGGTGTGCCTTATTTCATCTGATCCATGGGCTCCTCTGACATTGCCACCCAAGTTCATATTCAGAGGCTCGAGAAGCAGTTCTGCTTTGTTGGAAACTTCTGTTTTAGTGTATTTAAGATTATTGTTCAGTTTAGCTGTTAGTGAGCTAGGCTCCAGTTGAAGGTCAAAAACATGTTTGTGGAACTTGTCAAAGCTGAAGCTGTTGTCTAATTTTGAAACAAACGTTAAGGATAAGCCTGGAATATTTAAATCATTTGTGTACTCCAACTTAATCTCTTTGAATGATCCCTGCAAATTGTTTGAAAACTTGAGTCCTTCTCTATTAACTCTGAAGTTTAAAACATGTTTGTTGTCCATACCGAGAACCGTACTCTGATATTCACTTCCGAGTGTTACTTCTGTTAGGCTCACTCTTCCACCTACATTGAATTTTGCACTGTTTTTCCCATAGCGCCCGGAAGAGGACAGTGATATGGAGCCTCCAGCAGTGTCGAGCTTGGTATTCATTTCACTTTGCATTGCCAAGGGACTAAACTGCATGTTGGTGGTTGCACTGCTGGCTAGACCATACCGATTGACATTGAGTGATGACTTATGTGCAGCTCGATTTTTCTGATCAGTCAGGGAGATATCAGTGTTGAAAACAAGATCCTGGGAATTGAGAGAACCTGCAAACAAGGCAAAATACTGGATTTGCTTGTAAGTGGCTTGGTACTCAGATCGAAGTGCTGCCATCTTCTTTGACAAAATTATTTCAAGCTTATTGACACCTGCAGTATGTCGATACCTCCCATTGGTTTCAGATGACATTTTCAGCTGGCTGTTTTCACACTTCAGTGAAGCTGTGTTCTTTAATAGCCCATTTTGTACATCAGAAACTGAAGTAATGGAAAACGAACCATCACTGTATCTGCCAGATATCTGATTGGTAGCCTGAAGGTAAGAAGAATCCAGCTTTAGATTTGATTTTCCTTCTAAAACCCGTCTCTTTTCATTGTAAGTGGTAGACAGAGTGTAAATGCTTCTTGTAAACACTGAAGCCACTTCCAGCTGCCCTTCCATTTTGACATTATTGGTATTCATGTTATTTATCTTTTCAGAAACAATATGACTGGAAAATGAAAGCTGAGGACCCAGAGTGCTTGATGCTGTAAGTGATAAGGTGTAGTTTGCAACTGGAATAGGTTCATAATTCTTTCTGCCGGACAGCTTAAAAACTGATGTTAAGACTCTGTGCTTTAGGTGATTTTCATATGCACAGTTGAATCCATTTCTGTTATATGATGCTTCTCCAGAACCTGAAATAGGAAAAAAGAGACAAAAGTGCAAACTTTTCATCTTTGAGAACTTGTCTGATGTCACTGAACTTCTATGCTACTGGTTGAATTGCAATTACTGTTATACCATTTTGTTTTAAAGGCTTAAGTGCTTTGGTAAATACTGAATATTTCTGTAAAAATGGTTACTATTTTGATATTTGAAGCTAAAGTTTTGAACTACAAAGAAGTTTCTATACTACTCTACTAAATATAATCATGGACTCAAGAATAGCCCATATCTAACATTCCTGGATTTTAGTGTTTTCTTTATCATGCCTCAGTTATGCTGAGGAGTTTAGAAGAAAATGAAGTCAGGTTGTTCTTTTGCAGTTTGAGAACCCAAATTGCAATTTTAGGGGAACTAACTTAAAAATACCATATTATGCCAATATATGGACATAAAAAAAAAAAAGACAATTTTATATACATATATACACATATTAATAGACTGAGAAATAAATTGTGGGCATACCTACACATACACTTGCACACCTGATTTTGAAAAAAGTTAACTTATCAGCTGCATAAGTGCTTGTAGAATCATGCCTTCAGTTTTGAAGGACATTTTCTTCAGTAAGGAATATCCAGGAAAATATGAACTCTAGAAGTCTTTACTGAATTAAACTGACTTCACCTTCAGTGTCTGAATAAACAGACACACAGAGTATCTTTAAAATCAAAGGGAAAGTGATTCCAGATCGTGCAACAGCTGTCTTTAAATAAGTGTAAGAAAACAAATGTACTGTACCTGATATAAAGGATATAAAATAATTACAGTAATTTGAAAACATTGCAGTATCAGCAAATATTCTTACCTTTCACACTGTAGGAAAGCAGCTCAAACACTGAATCAGCGTTTGTGTTATAGGTAGCTTTTACGCTGGTGGCTCTCTCTGTGGTGCTGTTAGTCACGGTGTACGCGGCTGTCCAGTTGTAATAGTTGCTGTACACACTAGCAGAGACCTCTAACTTGCCTAGCAAAGGCACACGGAAAGGATAAGATTTTGGAACAGTAAATGTTGGGATTCTGTATTCCTGAGGTGGCACACTGATTCCCATGGACTCCATCACCAGAGGAGGTGTTTTAACAGTCTTCGGCAGCCATATCTCATCAGATGATCTTCCCGCAAATGGCAGTGGAATATCAATTACAAAACTGTTTTTATTTAAGTTGTATCTGACCCGGCCTTCACTGGAAAATAAAGATAACTCTGTTACAAACTAAGTTCATAAAGCATATACGGGAGTTTTCATGATTTTCTCCTCTTCCCATGATACTGAGCTTACTTGCATGCTTATATCAATGTCCTGACTTTAGGTTTAGAGAGAAATGTGATGCTCAAGCATTAATATCAACGTTTTCAAAAACTCATTAATCAGAATTTATCAAAAGTACTTTTGGTATCAGGGAATTGTTTCAATGTTTTTTCCTATCATTTCATAAACAAAGTGACTTGTAGGTAAAGTAAAAAAAAAGTATCTTCAAAATCACTGGCACACTTGTGGGATGCTAAATATTAGAGAAAGGCAATTGTGGGTTTTTTTTTAAAGTGATATATTCTTATAGAAATGCATGAAATCAGCATTAGACATGGTAAGAATCTAAAATTAAGAATTTATCTTTCTCATTATAAGCATTTCAAAAGTTTCACCCAAATATTTAGTATTTTTTTTTATCCTGCATAAAAGGAAATAAAAATCTAAGCATGTGACCCAGGAACTAGGACTGGAAAATGGATTGTTGGCTGAAAAAGTGTTATTAGGAAACGACAAAACAAAAGGAAACTTGGCCTTAATTTCTGAATGAACAATAAGCTGGCAAAGATACTTTTCTTGTTTCCCTAACTGGTCTTTCATATTGCAAAATCTTGAATTTTTATACTTAGAGCTGCACCCAAAGATGAAAATTAAGCAAACACTTTTGAAATTTGTTCCTTACATTAAAAGATCTAAAATACCCTATCATTATTATTAGCACAGATGATAACAACTTAGGAGAAAAATCAGTTTCTTCCTTGCTTATACTTAGCTCAGGAGCACAGTGGCAGCAATAGAGATGTGTGTCATTAATACACAATACCATATTAGCACAATGAAAGATAATACATGGAAAAATAGACCTAAGACATACAAAATTCAAGACTCCTCTCCATTTGTTTTTGGAATACAATCCTACACTAGCCTCTTGTTGTCCTTTACATTCATTTGAGCACTTCATTTCTATGAGATCTGACAGAAGGGTAATGACATTCATACAAGTCCTGTGAAACTCTATTAGGTAGAAGAGATGGGACCAAACTAGTGCAAGCATCCAGTCCATATGTGTACAGCTTCCCTCTGAGCACATCAGGCATGGGAGGAGGTCAGGGTGCTCCATTTGGTCAAGGTTAACCAGTATGTGTAGGGGGATGGGAAGAACTGTCCAACAGGACAGCATAAGAAAATGTAGAGCTATGAGGGTTATGGCTGAAGTGTCTGCAGGGATGTAGGATACAAATCTATGAGAAACATGGCTACAGTAGTTCTGTGGCTTAAAGACTGTTGAATGCTGTATTTTTATTCAGTATGCCTTATAATAGAACACCTTGGGATCTATTCACTTACTACATGAAGTCAAATCTATATTAAATATGTGCATCAATTCCTCCAAATAATTTAATTTCTCTGACTTTAAAGTTCTTTATTATGATTCCAATTTTATGCTAATGTTTACAGCAATTCCAGTTTTTTAAAACCAAAGTAAAATAAAATAACACTGTAATGTAAACCAATACCTATTTTCAGGTTCCTGTTTCACTATCCCAATTTCATTCCCTACCTTTTCAGGAAAAGTTCTTCAGGAATGGTGATAACAGGCAGGTTAAGTTTCTGAATGCTCAGTTCCTGCAGTGCACTTAGTTTGTCTTGCAGAGTCTGGGCATAAGGGACATCTTTTGATGTCTTCTGCAGCCAGGTGTTGGTTGCCTGCAATAAGGAGAAAAGTTTTTCAAAGTAAATAAAAATTTTTAGGACTTCCCAGAAGTTATCTGAAAGTTATTTGAACTACCCAAATACTGAGATCTAGGTATCTGCTAAAGTGACTCATTCTATTCAAGCTGGAAGTACACAGCTTATTCAACCTGATGAGTGATTTTACAAGTAGTTCTTTTTTTTGGCTTTCTTGGGGGAGGCAAGAATTCCTCAGGGCTATGTATTGCAGCAGTAACATCTACTGCAGGTTGAAAACCATACCACGATAAATTGTGACACGATATGTCTCAGTGTCATGTCTGTATGAGCCACTTTCCGATCCAGAAGTTCGTTGGCACGCTTCTCCAGGGTTTTTGGGTAGGCTGAAAAGTCAACAGGGAAGGCAGAAGACAGTTTTTTCACAGCAGCACTGGCATCTGAATTCCACTCTAGCTCAACTTTCTCTCCATCTAGAAATCAAGAATTTAAAAGAAAAGGGTAAAATTAAGAATATTCTTATTTTGAGAGATACTATGAACTAATGTAAAAAGATGCCTAAATTTACAGGTTGTGTATGTGGATCATGTTTTTGCCCCTACCATATCTGATAAGAACTCTTTTTGAAATTGAGTTTCCATGAATTGTTGCAGCTGAGCTGATCTGAAGATATGCTTTTTTTGGTGAATAATTAACCAATGCTTCACTTCTAAGTTCGGTTTCCAGACGAGGAAAAGAAATAGTGCCTCTTAACATTGCCTCTTCCACTCCAGCATATCTGTGAAAGAAAAAAATAAATGTGAATAAAAACATTTAATTGTAATTTTTCAGGAGGAATTTCAGCATTTAAAACTATAGCAAAGGCATAGTGTTACAAAAAATTAGATTGAATCAAACTTGTAAACAGTGTTCTAATTCAATGAATATTTTCAGCTTCTGCTAGTTACTTTGGAAAATCTGTAGTAGACTATTATAATGCTACTGTGCAGATACACACAGTAATGGGTATGTGTTAATTTTATAGGAGTGAAAAGGATTGAAATATGTACCTGTCCTGGTAAAGTTGTAACTGAACCAAATTCTAAATGCCTTACTCAAGCTGAAATCTCTACTCAGAATACAGACTGTGGCCATGAATCACATAGAAACAAAACACTTGGCAAAATATATTATGCCAGTGGGCTTCATTTTCCTTTATTCACATTTATTTTATATCTCTGTAACTTTGTTGACTTGAGCAAACTTCTAATGTTATGTTAGTACAAATGAAAGGGACTCAAGGTCCCTGACATCTGTCCAAAGCTCCCACTGATATCAGAGGCAATTCTACATGAACAGCAAAGACGAAGACTCCCTGGGGCACCATCAAGATCACAGAATTCCATGGAAGATTGAGGTTTATTAAAGAATGTGATCAGCCCATTTCACTATGGGCTTGTGAGGCAGACAATTTTAGAAACCCTGGCAGGCTGAACATTTTTGTTAGCTCCCCTGTAGATGTTCCCGGAAATATTCTCATCGAGAAGCGTGGGAATTTTTACAGGAAGCTCTCAGTTATTTTTGGTTTTGTTTCTTACTGAGTGCCATTAGACTTCTTCATGGGGAGATGTAATAACTTTTTTTAGAGCCAAGCATATCCAGTAAAAGATAATACCTCTCTGAACAAACCGTGCCTTGTTTATATCCTTGCATTATCACACCTGCAATAACAGTAGTACAATGCATTCTTGTAGTCGTGTGTGCAAACGTGGAAGTACCTCAAGGAATTTATAATACAAATTATATATATACATATACTAGGAAAGATCAATCAGTGTATTATATATATGCATTTGATGTATTACAAATAAAAGACTTTAAAGATTTTTAAGTGGGGTTTCAACGTCAAGTTTATCTGTCTCAATATTTAAGAAATTTCTCCAAAACAAGGTAAAATTTCCCCACATTTTTACATCCAATAAAACCTTTTCAAAGGTAGCTGTTAAATTCTAAATGTTTTCCTGAGTTACCTTATCTGGCCAGTAAGAGTAACTTCTGTAATCTTCTTGTTGTTGACGTCTAAGACATAGGTGTATGCTTTCTTCCCAGAAATGGATTCATCAGTAATTCTGAAGTTTGTACCAAAGTCAACATCAGCATCTGGAATCTGGACATCACTGGTCAAAATCTTTTTGTCTCTGTTGTACCTGAAGGTCAGTGTGGCCTCATGCTGGTTTATACCTAGAAAATATAATGTACTTTGGTTATTCACAACTATGGAATCTGTTTGGACTTTTCTTAAAAGGAGAACAAAAAAGGATCAGCTGAAAATTATATGCACTAAAGATCTAACACAACTTTTGATGAGTCTGATTAGCAAGAGTTCATCTTTTTTCTTTCTTCTCTTTTTTCTTCTCTTCTAGGCTCACCCACCAACCCATCACTATTTTTGTTATTTAAATGACCTGATAGATGTTTTGTATGCTTTCATTCTATATTTCAAAAGAAACATATTTTTTCTCTTGCTTATATGTACCCCCTGACTATCTCCTCTTGCTTGCCAACATCACACTTTTAAAATTTTTATTAAAAACATTCACCAACATCACACTTTTATTAAAATCATGCAAAATATAAAATCGGCCTCTCATCATGAAAATCTTGCACTGGGATTGCATACATGAAAGGAAATGTAGTTAAACTGTTGGCCTGTTTGGGTGTGAAAATGGTATTCTGTTCTTACAGTGTTAAGAATCCTATTAAGATTTATTAATAAAAATGTCTTTTCTGGTATGACAGTTCAAAACCCCAGAGGTTTTTTGACTCTTACCTTCTGCCTGGATAGCAAACTTTAGGGTGTCTATCTTGTCATTTCCTTCTCTCTGCAGTTCGTACTTTGCATTTGCAGAGTATTCATTTACTTCACCTGTGGACACTAATTCAACCTCAAATCTACAGAGGGAGTAAACAAATGGCTTGTAAATAACGTTTTTGTCCATGACCACAAACAGAAGAAATCATACAGTTCTCAACAGCTCTCTTTCTGAGCTGCTGATGCCAATAACTTTTGAAAGATTTTTAAAGGTAAGCTTGATGTGAGAGACTGCTGGAGACTAAGAAGGAAGGTAGTTAGCACAAAATAAATATAGTTTAAATTGACATAACTTACCTGGATTCTCCAGTCAAGGGAAAATATGGAACTGCCTCTGTGTCAGTAGAATTAGGGTACAATACTTTGGTGCAGAAATTAAGACCAGGAATGAAAGGCTTGCAAGAAGTTGAGGTTACTTGCTTCTCTACCAGAGTTGGAATCTCTTCAGTTTTGGCTGGAGACACCAAATGCAGTGTATTGCTGGTACAGAAAAAACAGTCATTTACTCCCAGGACAGGTGCTCAGACATCCTATTAACACAATTACTTCTGAATAAAACTCAGAAGTAGCCCCTTAATAATGTAGGGGCTAACTGAAATAAAATATGGCTTTAAATGATGTAGGTATTATTACTGATAATTATAATTTAATGTACTGAGACAGTTGCTCTCTCTAAAATTAATGTAAGTAGTTCATTTAAATTCAATTTAAAATATGTATTGCTATTATAATAATTTTATGTGGAAAAAACCCCAAAATAATGGAAATTGTAAGAGTCTTGTATAAAATTTCAAAAATAGTGACAATCTGAAAGTCATGACTCCAAGTCATCACTTATCTGGCATATTTTCTTGTCTTACAAAAGAAGTTATCCCAGTTTTACAGTGTCTGGGATTTTTCTGAACTGAAAATCTCTCCATGCCTGCCCTAGCCTTTCAATTCTACCACAATAAAAACCATGAAGAGAAGGAAGAACATAGCCTTTAAAGTTGTCATTCAGTTCTCATTACCTGATACTGAGGAGTTTTACTGGAATCTTCGGAGCAGGAATGCTGAATTTCAGTTCTCCAGCTTTTAAACTAACACGTGCTTCAATTCCAGATTCATGGAATATATTAGAATTCATCTCCACACCACTTCCAGCAAATTCAGGCATGTTTATTCCCAGGTGTGTCACAAACTCAACTGCTATGGAAGGTTTAGCAATGAGATCTGCCTGCATCTATTTAATAAAAACAAAATGGGGTATTTATTTGCTCAATACACTTCTTGTTGGTTATACAAAAACACTCCATATCACTCCTGATAATACAGAGGTAAGTTTTATAGAATTTATTTCCCTATACAAAAAAACTGATTCCCAAATCACATAATCAAATGGCCCATATAAGTGGTAACTAATATAAAAAAAACAGCAAGATGATAATGCCAAGGATCCCTGCCTACTTTAATGTAAAATACTCATGCTTTAGAAAGATTTTATAGATGGAGATACTTGCATGTGTTTTTAAATCTGAAGACAAGAGCCAGTTTTCCATTGTAAGAAAAAAAATAGCAGTTTTCAAAGACAATGAGCAAACTGTTTGACAAAAAGGAAATGGATCCAAGATTTGTTTAGATTCTCTAAACACAAACCAGCTTATTGTCAAGGTTTTGCTTTGGCCATTAGCAAAGAAGTGATGGAATGAAAAATTTTGGAAAAGATTCCAAAGCCAACTAAAGGGCAACAAGTACTAAATTTGAGGATTTTTTAAAATTTAGATCTTGTATATGGTAGAAAATTAAAAGTTTAAATGAACTGAAACTACTAAGAAATTTTTATGAAATATTGACTAGCTTAGAGCAAGGTAGTTATTAGAACTGTAAAAAGGAATAGAAACATTTATTTTTAAATTTTAAGTGCATAATTAATTTTGTGTCATATGCTTTTTCTTTGCTACAATTTTAAGATGTTTTCTCTCAGGTGAAAAAATATTGACTCAATTTTCAACATTTCTTTTAACTGCTAATCAAATTTTTTTCACTTTGAATTGGCCACAACAAAATGTTTTGTTAACTTTTTTGCTTGAACAGCAAGTTCACATGCTGTAACCTTTCTACCATTGTGATTTGAATGCAGAGGGAGAGAAAGAAACAGATCAAAATGTTTTATTTTTGAAAGAGTGATTGAAATATTTTTAATTCATACATTTTATGATGTCTCATTCTTAATTTACTGTATGCATTACTTCTTAATCTAATCTAAATGTCATCCACAAATTAACCAAAGACCTCTAATGAGTTAGGTTTTTTTAATATTGAGAACATTTTGCAATCTTTAAAATGTTTCTGGTGTTACAGTTTTATCCATAAATGAAAATGTAGATTATTATTAGGAGAAAAAAATATAGACAACTATTGGGACTTACGCTTTTTTGGTGAAGCTTCACAGCTACTCTTGCCCCAGGTGTTGCTATTCCAGACAAGGCAAACTTCAGTTGCAAACCTGCTCCAGTTGGAAGCTCAAACTCATTGTCCATGAATATGTAGTGGACAAATAGATCCCTGTCAACACCTTTTGAGATGGCTTGTGCAATCTGTGGATCAAACAAGGAAATGAACACTAACAAAACTGCACTTTGGAATATGCACATTTTGTACTTTTCAAATTGATCAGGGAATAATTACAACTCTACAACCCAAAAGTTAATTTCATATGGATAGAGAGTCTAATTTCCACAGATTCATTGTTTCAAAAAATATACTAAAAACTGTCAGGAAAATCGGAACTTTAAATGAATACCAGATTTTTTACCAGCCTGGATACACACAGGTTATATCTTTGCATACACATACGAAGGTGAATTGGTTTAGATACCACATAGCATTCTGGTTTCCCCAGAGTCAGTGGCAAAGCATTATTTACTTGAATCAAAGAAGGATATTACCAAATATTCCTAAAATGTACTACATCTTTTCTTTTTAACATTACAAGGATCAAATTTTTAATATTAACACATATTTACATAATTAAAAATTTAGTAATCTTATTTAACAGCCAGTACTAAAGTTTTAGGAATTCTTCTGGTAGATATCTCAAGAATACAAAATGATCTGAACTTTCCCTTTCTCCTTCCCCTCACCAATCCTCCAGGAGGACTCCACTTGGTTATTGTCATAGATTTCTCAGAGTCCTTCAGTGTAAGCCTGGATATTTTATTTTAAATAATTTTATTTTCATGCTGGTATCGAATATTTTTACGTAATAGTTAAATACAATCTAAATCTTAAAAAAAAAATCTGGTTGAAAAAAAAGTTTATAATGCACATTGCTGCATCAGAAACATACCATTTCAGGAACAGTCTGTAGAGTTTTAACACTCTTTAAAATCAAGCTTCCCAGCAGTTTAAAATCATTGAGTTTCAAATACCCAAGTTCTTCTCCCAGGATCCTTAGATATGCTCTTCCTTCTGGAGCTTCTTTGCTGCCCAATTCTTTTATCAGTTTTTCAAAGTTAAGTATTATTTCTTTCATGATATCCTGAAAATTCAGTCAAAAAGCAATAAAACAGTTTTATAAGAAGCATGTAAGGTCACATATCTAGAACAGGTACTGAGTGAATGTCAGCTATTCTGCACATGCACTTACAGATTTCTCTCCAAAGACCCCTCCAAATACAATTAAGAAAACATGTTGATAAATAACATTAAGAATTTCAGTTTACCTCACCAGAGAGGAGAAGGAACATGTAGAGTAAAGCAGTAAGTGCTGTAATTATTGTGTAAAAATAGGAATGCTGCACTGCACAGAGAATATTTTCAAGCTGTACCTGATCCTGCTTGCCATCCTGTGAGTAACCAAAATAGTCAAAAAGTGCCTTGGAAACCTGCTCTGGCACTTTGCCATCAACCCAGTACAAGGCCTTGGTTGCAGTGTCTGGGAAAAATCCCTTCTCTCCAAACAACGCTTCCAGTGTTGGTTCAAATCCCTTTCCATCCAAGCCAAGCTGAAATGAACAGAAAGGACAATGCATAACTGAGACAATTTCCCCTTTTTCTTTGGAACTTTACAACAAACAGACTTTCTGGGGAGCAAAAAATGCATTTTAAGTGTATCCTAGGAGCCCATGACTCTTAAGGGAAGATATGGAACACTATGTTTTATAATTAATTTTATCTCTGTGGTGAAGTTCAACAAAAAACCTATGCATCGGTTGTTTCTAGCTTAAAATCTACTATGAGTACTTCAGTGTGCCAGTAACGATTCATTAGCACAAAGTCAACTTGTTACAGATGGGTTCATTTTACCCCAAGCCCTTTAATAACTTCAACAGGGTCGTGCATCCAGTCAGTGGCAAGTGACATCACATAATGGATGGCTTGCTCTAAAGCCCATTGAGACCAAATCAAAGTCCCCTTGTACTTAACAGTGATCTTTAGATTTCTCCCAAGGCTTGTAAAAAAATACATTATTCACAGAAAGTTATGAGAAAACACAAATTTGAAAGAAAGCAGTTGAATACTAGCAAATGTTTTTCATAATTGTTCTACCTCAAAGACATCACTTGGGTCGAATCCATAGGCATGCAGGGTGGATTTCAGCATGGTCTCTTTAGGAATATAGCTGTTTGGATCAAATATCACATTTCCTTCTACTTTGGCAGAGATAGGGTCAACTCCAGGTACAGAAACTCTTTTTGAAATCTGATAATTTTGTGAGAATTTTCTGAAATCTTTGGCTGTTGGGAGCTGATTTCCTTTCAGAGCTTCTTCAACTCGGCTTTTTAGACTAGGGGAAGAGGATAGCCATTAAAATATGATTTGCATATATTCAAAACACTCATCTAGTCTTAGTTAAGGGATTTTTTAATGCCACTTGCATTACATTCATACAGCTGTACTGACTGTTAATGGATAGCTCTCTGCACATATTTAACAGCAAATATAAGATATAAGGGAAAGACTATCAATGTGGCACTGTTCTGACAAAGCCAGTTTACTCAGCTGATATGGTTGGTCAAATAAACAGAAAAACCAACCAAAAACTCCACTGCTAGATAACTACTACTGCAACTATGGTTCAAACTTTTTTGTTCCAAAGAGACCAGTATACACCTAGATTTCACTTACTCTTCGATGCCCAGTTCTTCAGAGTCCAGGATGTTGGCAATGTGTGAGGCAACAAAACTTTTCACTTGCTCGCTCTTCTCCTTTGTGAAGACTCTCAAAATCTTTGCAAGATCACTTGGGGAAGGATTTTTCATCACTAGCAGATAGGATGCTAGACGTTTGTCTGTGGGTGCATCCAATTCTTGGAATGCTTTGAGAAGTGCTGAACGGTCCTATACAAATAGAGGAAGGTTTGCATTGATGAACTGGCTCATGGATGATACTGTTAAACCCCTTTGGGAATATATAGGGTGAAATAATCACAGAATAGTCTTAATTGGAAGGGACCCATAAGGATCATTGAGTCCAAGTCTTTAGTGACTGCACACCTATTTTTGTACCTTATTTCTACAGCCTATAACAGCAGTTTCTTTGAAATTATTTTACTAAACTTTCTTTTGCTACAAAACATAATAGAAGTTATGGCTTTATTAAAACTGATTTTCATAGAATCAGAGGATCACAGAATCATTTGTGTTGGAAGGGACCTTGAAGACCATCTAGTTCCAATTCCTCTGCCATGGGCAGGGACAACTTTCACTCAACCAGGCTGCTCAAAGTCCTCTCTAACCTGGCCTTGGACACTTCTAGGGCATCCACAGCTTCTCTGGGCAACCTGTGCCAGGGTCTCACCACCCTCACAGTAAAGAATTTCTTTTTACTATCTAATCTAAACCTAGTTTCCTTTAATTTGAACCCATTTCCCCTTGTCCTGTCACTAAATGATGTTGTAAATAGTCTCTCTTATCCTTTATTTTCTTATAATTTTAATTTATATTTTCCCCTCTTTTTTCCCCTTATCTTTTTTTTTTTTTTTAATCTTTTATTTTTTATCTTATACATACAGGTTACATTTTTACTTAAGAATTCTCATTTTTGATCGTTGGGAATCATATGTGCAGACAAATTCTCAAAATTTGGAAGAAAGTTCATTCAGTTTAGGAAAAGAGGGTGAACAAAATCTACTGCTGCAGGAAAATTAAAAACATAGTTTAAAACTAAGTAATAATTAAAAAATTTAAATCTATTAAACTGAATCTGAGTTTTCAGGTATTTCCAGTCTCCCAGACTTTTTAAGCCTTGTCTGGAAACAAGAGCATATCTTTTAGAGAAGAATTCTTTTAATATTAAAACTATCTCACCATACTGACCAGAGATGCTCTGTGCAATGATACCTGTGTATGCTGTAAGGGATGCTGTAATGGCACTGAATGGTAAACACACATCTACCCAATATTGTTAACAATGACAACAAAATGCCAGTATAAAACAGAGACATGATTTTTTTCTTAGTTAAATACATTTAAGTCCAGGGTAATTCATTAGTTAACACCACATTTAAATAAGCAGAACTCCATTTAAGACACTAAAGAAACAGATCTCAACTTTCCATTTAAACTGTGTCTATCCATACAAAGAAACTGCATCTCAAAAGAGCAACTAAGTCAGGAGGTTTCCCAGATATGTGTATGGAAACTTACTAAAGGGGTTCTGAAAAGCCAGAGACAGCTAAAAGGCAGATATTGAACTGAAACAATGGGAGTAACTTTGCATGTTTATTAACTCCTGTGAACAGTAAAGGTGAACTGAGAACAGTTTATCCTGGTTCTTGTAACCAATTTACCTCTTCAGTAATTGTCATTTTCCTGAATGCCTGGATGGCTGCTTTCTGAACTGAAAGTGATGCAGCTTCATTTCTGATACATGTCCTCAGAGAAGATTTCACACTGGGTTTAGCTTTCTCCATTACTGCACCCATGTTTCCAATAGCCTGGCAGTGATGGAAACACAGAAAGATGATAAAAACTTCTCCACCAAGAGGAGTAATATAAGTGATAATATAACATAATATAATAAAATATAATATAATATTAGTATTATAATAATAGCCTGCATAAGGAAAGAAGGAACTAAAAATACCCGAAGTGTGAGGTATGTGAGTTCATCTTCCCCAGAACAATCAGTGCCAAGCAGTGATACCATGAAGTCTGCAACATCTGCTATTTCCTCTGTCACAATCTTCTTCTCATTGTAGAATCTAAAGAAATAGATAAACACATCAGAAACAGAAGAGAAAATTGAGAAATTTGTATATTTTATCCCTAAAGAGCAAATAGAGGAAAATAAAAATATCCTCCAAAAGTGAACACTCTTAGGGTTTACTCTAAGCACTGTAATTTTGTACAATTGCATGCTTTCATTACTCACTTAGTAACAGAATGACTCAAGCCATAAAATGAAGCTCTACTTGGCTGATACTGGGCCATGTTAAGAATTTCCCGTATTCTTTGTGGAGTTGGAGAAGGCAACAGTCCCAGGGTGTATGTGACCAGGTCTGTCACTAGTGGATTCACATTTCCAGTTCTCAGGATTTGAAGGATTGCACTGTAGCACTCTGGAGTCCCACACTGGGCCAGGGCCTGGACAGTGATGGAGCTGAAAAGAGAAGAGATGACTTTTGTTCATTAATTTCCTGTTTGCACTTATCACTGCATGTTGACTGTTTGAAACAAACATATGGCAATTTTATTAAGGTCTTTTAATATAAATGATGTAAGATTACATGTGACAGGAAGCAAATTATGCAATTTCTTACCAAAAAGAAGCTTCTTGGTTTTACAAGTTGTGCTAATAACCCAATTAAATTAGATCAAGTAAGTATTAACAATATGATCACTACATGGACATATCTTTTTTTCCCTCACAACAGACTTTTCCACAACTTTAAGTATTATCATCTAATATACTGACCCAGACTGAGGCTCTAGCTCCTTTACAAATGGAGGACATAAAGTGATAAACTGGCTCAAAAGAGGAAGGGTGTGGAGTGGAGGGCAGGGTCAGACCAAACAATAGCACTCTCCCATGTATGTGGAAGTCTCACACTCAAAACTGTGCTCTTTCTATAAGTCACACTTGGGAGTTTGGAATTACAGCCATTGTCCTTGAGCAAAGCTTCATGAAAGATATTTGGCTCTAAAAATGCATCCAAAGGATTGTGTCAGGCACAGAGTTGTCTTGACATCCCCTTCCTTATTTCCCTCTCTGAATAGTTCTCATAACACTTATCTTTCTGAAAGCAACTCTTGACCTCTAATACACCTCTAATTTAAAACCAATTGCAGCAAATCATCAACTATGGCATGGTTTTGCCATGGCATTGATGTGTGGTGTTCTTGCACTGTGAGCTGCTGAAACATACCTGGAGGTTTCCATCATCTTTGGAACAAGAGAGCCAAGAGTGCTGTTATGTAAACTCCTCAGCCCAGAAACAAATCTGTAAAAGAATCTTGCTCTCTGCTGGTTCCCCAGGCTGGCTGTAAGTTTCTGCATTTCCTGCAGGGTTTTAAGAACAGTATCACCCTGCCTGTGTAGTTTGGCATCTGTACTTTCCAGTGCAAGCCCCTTCTCCTCCAGTGCATCTAGATATTGGAAAAAATTGCATCCTTTATGTCTTTATCAGGGAGCTATGTTAATTTTTATCTTATGTCATATACTCAGTATAAATACAAAGTCTGTACATTATTTTATAGGACAGCTGAAGTTTAGCAGCTGAACAGTTTACAAAAATAATGGCATGGAATTTAATATAATTGTCCCAAAAGTTGAATATTTGCATACATTCTTTTATATTTTCATTAAGATTATTCCTTAACACATCTTATATTAGCATAGTTTGTCTTTTCAACTTTTAATAAATATATGTTATAAGAAATATTTTATGACTGTAATTAACAACTGCAGGTCAGAAAACAATGTTTCAGAACAAAATATATTTTATTATAAATAATAATGGATTGTTTACATTTGGCACTGAAGCTAAAAGATGCATAAGAAATTATAGGTGCTGAAAAGGTTTCATTAAACGAATTTGCAATAAGATTAAAATTACTTTTCAAGCAAGTGATACATTTTTAATTATAAAGAATAATTTTAAAATTAAAATGAAAACAAAGATTATTTAAAATTAGTGGTGTTTATAAACTTCTCAGGTTTTCCCATTTTATACTCAAACTTTTCCTTACAAACTTGATAAAATTTCATTTAAAATGATGAATTTATTTGGTCCCCTCACCTTTAATTAATTCACTATTAAAAAAAATCACTAAAAATTGTCCCTCTACTTATATTTTGTCTCTGTATTTATAATATTGAGAACTGCAGCTATACCTCCATCAAAATTTTTGTTAGTGATCTTTGGGGTATCTTCAAGCTTCAGAGTCTGGTTGACCTCTGTCATGACACCATAGCGATTTCTAGGAAAGAAAGAAAAATCCAATGCTTTAGTTGACTCCAAGTGCCTTTACGAGGTCTTGACAGGCCTCCTGCCTTTTTAAAAACAAAATCCCTATTTAGGGATTAAGTCAGGGCAGAATGTGATACATTACCATTTAAAATGGATATTTATAAATAAAAGGTAATGATAAATAGTGATCAACCTACTTGTACGAATAAGGCAGAAGCAGGTGTTTTTCACTGCAGACAGCATCTCTTATGTGCCTTTTCTTTGCATCAATATTGTAATGACAGAACTGAGTGCTCTTCAGAAGGGTAGATAACGGGCTGTTCTGTAAAATAAATAGTTTGGCAGTCAGCTGAGTAGAATAGGAAGCAATCATAGTTTTAAAGGCTGACACAGTTTTACTGTAAGATTAACAGTTACATATTGGAAATGAAGGTGCACGACTGGAATCATTCTTACACAAAGACAAAATTGTGCCAGTAACAATCTTTGGACTTCAGTCTCTTCTCAGGCAAAAATCCCACTGAAATGTTCCCTCAGGCCTTATTGAGGTGTTTGGGTTAGTAGTTACTTCATGATTGATCCCTTGCTGCCTACAACAAAGGCTCCTTTATAAAACCAATTTGTAATTTTTGGAATAGTTCAATCCCTTGTAACAACTGTGACATTCTTTTTATTTCAGCCTCATGACACAATTTTCAAAGACTTCTACATAAAGCTGTAGAAGTGGCAGAAATTATAAAATGTGTTTTCAGCATTATATGAAACTTTTTTCTTTTTTTTTTAATTAAAACACCCAAAGGCACAGATGTCATCATATCAGAGAGAAATCTGACAATATTCATGCAAGCAACTGCATCTGATCATTGTGGATTAACATTTCGTCAAACCACTCACTTCAGGGCATCTACAGCCCTGTCCTCCTGGACCTCATATACATTTTAGAGGACTACAAGTTTTAGATAAAACTGCAATTTTGAAAAGTTTGACTCACAAAACGCAAAAATTAATTTAAAATTTTGGCTATGCTCTGATAGGTTATTGAATAATCAATATTACTAAGTCCATATAAGCAAAGCTCTCCTTTAAAATGGAGAAGAACATGAAAGAAGGTACTTACACTCTTGCTTTGCATCTGTTTTTCCCTATTAACAGCCAACAATACTGCAGTCTGATCTAATGGAAGGGTGCAGAAAAACTACGTTTTCAAAAAATAAATATAAAACTTAGTCATGGTAGTGGTTGATTATCATCTTAAATGCTGGTGTGAAAAATGTTACATTATATAATTTTTAATGGCATACTTACCAGTCCTTTTACAATGGCAAAAGGGCTGACATGATCTCTGATGGGACTGAAGTTGTCACAGCCTTTCAGGTACCTGGTGATTGAAATATCTTCTGCAACATTCCCTTTTCTGGATTTGAACTCAACTTCACTGTCACACTTTCCATACACAGTATCCTGGAAAGAAGAAAGCAAAATGCCTTTGCTCATGTTGTCAGACATTTTCTGGTCTATTTGAAAGGCACCCTTTCTGATCTGAATGTCCAGGCCTTTTGAAAATTATGTTCAGGAATACCTCTGTCTAGGTGAGAGACAATTTTTTCCATTGGTTAACACAATAAAGTGAATGCTTTCAAAAGACCTACCATTGGAATTGTTTTTATGTTTTCCACCGTTTCTGTTGGCACAAGGAGAGCTGAGATGATACCTCTCTTGAGATTCAGTACATTCAGAGGCTCATCCTTCTCTGGATACAGCTTGACTTTTGTTCCATCCTGAATGCTGAATTTTAGCTCATTCCTGCACCCCAGAAAAACTACATTAGTATGAAATCATATTAAAGCCACAGAGTGAAGAAGATGTTTTCAACAACCTGCTGGGCTAGAGACAAAGCATCATGTTTATCTTGGTATATCATTATTTACAACTCACTACTTTTACTAACAGAAAGTATTACTATTAAAGCAGCAAAATTCTAATCAAGGACATTTTGATTTCACCAGATTACATCATCTAAAGGCAAGCAAATACCAAGTGCAATGGCTGGAAGTTGGAATTGCATAAATTCGGAGAGGAGATAAATAAGTTTTTAGAATGAGGTAATTATTAACTACTGCAATAGGCTACGAAATGTTGGAAAGGATTCTCTACTAGTTGGAGTCTTTAAATAAAACCTTAATTGTTTTCTGTAAAACATATTTTAACACTGTCTCAAGTTGGCTTGAGATCTATAGCTTGTGAGGCAAAATGACTACTGGGGCACTGAAAGAAGCATGAAGGTACATGAGTAAAATATGCACTAACAAGCACTAGACTCTAGCTGGGTGGAGGGGGCAGAAGAAATTAGTAACAAAAGCAGATAAGTAAGGAAAATATTAGCTACACAGACTGTTAGAGACTGGGACTGGAAATCTGGACTTCAGTCTCAAATGCCTTTCTATTGCACAGTCTGTTAGCAAAGGAAAATTATCTTAAACCGGCTGAGTGCAGCCATTTGAGAATGTGCTTACAAGAAGAAACAATAATTACACTTGCAATAATCTTTTGGGATACTATCCAACAACTTCCTGATGTAGATGACAGAAATGAAGAAACCATTCCAGGTGAAAATGTATGTAAAATTCCCTTCCCTACTGGCAATTGAAAACTGTGTTAACCCTAAAGTGTATCAGGGAAAGTTTTACTGTGAAACCAGCTTATAAATCTTGTAACATTTCATGCTATCATGAAATGTGTTCCATGCCTAGAAAAACATTATCAGGGTGGACTGTTTATACTGCATCCTGTTCCATGTTCAGGTCCCAAGTATTGATGATAATTGATATTGCTTACTTGGACATGGCACTTGCAAAGTCCTCAGAGTTCTTGGACTTTTTCAGAATAGCCCTTCCCTCGGTGTCAACACCAAAAGCGTCTCTCAGGGAGCAATGAATTGTCTTCAGGATGAAGCGGCATAGCTGGGGTACCTCCAGTTCAACCTGAAAACACAAATATTACACATTGTTCTTTTCAGCATTATCACATTTCCAGGACCACCCTGCTACTGCTTTGAAAATTCCTTGGGTTTTGTAAAGTGTCAGGATCATCCTGCCACCAGCTGTTGGGAGAGACTCCAAAGTGCTCTAAATAGCTTAAGGTAACTCCACGGAGGAGATAAGAGGGCAAGTATTTGCTTGGCTAATAGCATGGATCATACTAAATGAGCAACTTAGCTTCTGAGAATTTTGGGTATTAGAACTGTGTGAAAACTTGAGTCATTACACTGATCAATATGTTTAGACTCTATCACAACACTATGTGCTAAATAAAAAATATTTTTCCCAGTTACTCCATTTCAGGAAAAAAAAAACCAACAAAACAAACCCTCAAAACTGACATCCTGATGAGAAAGTTTTGGGCAAGATAAGGTGACATTGGGTTCTTAAATGGCCCATGGGACCTTTTACTCCTACAGGCCTGGTGTTGTCTTGAGTTACCATCAGCAGGCTCTCATGTGATCTTCATGGCATCAATGAGTTATTTTAATTCAACTTCTAGAATCTTTGATGAACATTGGTAGACTGAGCCTGAGAGCTAAGGAAAACTGAAGCACCAGGTCTTGCCCCTTTCTCACGTAAAAATACAGACAAAATGAGATTGAAATGCACAAGCACAGAGGGCTTCTGCCATCCTCAGTGCCCTCTGTCTGCAACAGGGAGGGCACAGTCTTCATGATTCTCAATAAGTGCCCTTCAAAAGGATGTTCTTGTTTGGAAAATCATTGAAGGATGCTCCCCAGCTGCCAGCTCCCATGTTGTTAAGTACACAGTCCCCAACTGGGTGTATTTACTCCTCTTTGCCTACCTTGCAAGTGATCTTTGAACCACTTAGAGAATCTGCTGTTCCTGTGATCCCACTTGATGTCTCTGCTTCATATGAGTAAACATATTTCCTGAGGGGTTTAAATCTGGTTGCATCCTCTACAATTGGAAAAATAAGAGTGGTTTTATGACCTGGGTAAGACATACATATGTAATCCTTACAGTGCTTACTTAGTGTTCTTTAACTAAAATGAATGCCAGAAAAAGGAAGCCTGAAGACCCATGGTCCCACTATTTCCCTTTTAGAGAATACCTTTCAGACAGAAGTGATGCCTTCATGTCAGTTGGATACTTTCTGAAGCATAGGACAAAACTTGTGGGAGCAGCATAAATTTTGGGGTCCACTGCTGAGATGGGATCTGACAGCATGACCCCACCTGCCCTTCAAATCACTCCCAAAAGCAAATGAGAAAACAGGAGAAACCTTGAAGCGTGAAATTGTTTTAAAAACTAGCCGATGGCTTCTAAATTGAGCCAATCAAATTGTAATTTTCAAATTGGTAGTAAAGAGATTCCTTTCAGTGCAGATTTTTCCATCATAAAATATATTTCCATCATGCAAATACAAGGAGCAAAGTTCCTGTCACATGACTGAGACTGAAAGCAAAACAACATAGAAATAGACAGAATACTAAAACTGTCATTCTTCAATACAATTTCACCTGAATTTATGGAGGATTTTTCTGCCCCAGACTCTCTGAAATATGATTTAATCTAATTCACTTATTAGATCAGAAAATTTTACTAGGGTAGATTATTTTTAATGTACATAAGTTTAGTTACATGAAAAACATCCAGAACAAGGGAAAAGCACTAAATTATGACTATTGCAGGATAGCTTGTTTCCAGAAGTGTTTCTCTTTCTATCAAAGCAAGCCCCAAAACCTAATAGGCTTCCTCAAAATAATGAATTTCACCTGTATTTAACCTCTCCAACTTGCCCTCAAACCCAATCATCTGTAATTTTAAACCCTGCAAGCAAGAATGAACGTGATAATAAAAAAAATAGTCTCTGTGTCAAAGACAGGGATATGAGATACTCCTTTTGTGTCTGGAATGAGTAACACAAGACAAACAATATCCTAAATCACAATTCACTTCCACTGAAACTGCAGGCATTGTTTTAAACTAAAGATGATGATCAGGCACTTGAAGTGTCTGTGCTGGAGCAGTCTAGACAAACCTGAAGCAGAAATTTACTGTTCCTTTGGTTTAGTCTGAGCAACTCACTGCAACTGATTCTGTTGTGATCCTGAATGAAAGGCAATTTCCTAAATTGCTCGTCTGTGCTTATTTGTGACTGCCTGACCATATACAGTCCTCATCTTACAAAGATTGCCTGTCTTACAAAGACAGGTAATCCTGGTGTAAACCCACATGCCCACCATCACATCTGTATGACTTTGCCTGCCTATGCCAGCAGGAATGTAGCTTACTCTTCTTTTATCAAAGATTTGTCATGTCAGAAGCCAACGGCAATGTTAACATTGACCTTTATGTCACACCATTTCATACTCAGGGAGGACAACAAATTAGTACTATAAATCTTTTATTTCCTTACTGTACTATCACTTTTATAAGCTTTATGTACTTTAATAATACTTTAGCTGAGATTATTTTCATGTAATTGCTAAACAGAATTATTGCAATAATAACTGTCATACACTAATCAGAATCTTAAAAATATTTGAAAATTATATATTTAACCCTAAAATTAGCTGCTATTAAAAGATTCACCAATCATTACTTTTGGCTATACTGGTCTATAACTGTACTCAGAGAAATTTGCAATACCAGTATCTACACTGCTAAAGTGAAAATTATTGTTTCATATCCTGATTTTAAACAGAAATCAATGAAAAAAGGAATAGAGAAATGAAAAGCTTAGAAATACAAATAACAAATAAGAAATTGTATCAAAAAATAAACAAGAAATTGGCAATGAAGCCCAGCAGTCTTTGAGGTGGTTCAGGCATCTGAAGTAAACCAAATTGCCTGGAGATGGTGCTAAAGCACCCAACAAAGGAAAAACAAATCCGTGAAGACTAAGAACAAAGCAATTCATTCAGTACTTTGACCCTGTGGTGGAACATTATGTATCTAACTGAGCAGTCAGGGCCAGTCAGAGTTCATTACAAAGATAGTGCATAAAGTCATCATTTCCTGACTCTTGGCTTGTTTAAAGAAATTGCTGTCCTTGCTGACGGAGTTGATGATTTATTCTACAGGTATTTAGTTAGATATCTAAGTGCAATTCTGTGGTCTTAGCAGCAGCTGTGAAGGGTAAATAAAATGTGAGATTCAGTCCACACTGAAGTGTAGTGTACATAATCTCACTGTTAAAGCTTCACATTTGGTAACCAGGGA
This sequence comes from Hylia prasina, assembly GCA_013397195.1. Taxonomy (NCBI): domain Eukaryota; kingdom Metazoa; phylum Chordata; class Aves; order Passeriformes; family Sylviidae; genus Hylia; species Hylia prasina. The sequence continues at coordinate 180,603 of VYXD01011734.1, forward strand.
TTTCTAGACTAAGGAATTTGCATCTGACAATTAAGAAATAAATTTAAAAAAAACCCCAAACCAAACAACAAACTCAAAAACCCAATGGAAAGTAGTTTCTTAATGGGAACTTTAAGAAAGTTCAGAAACGTAACCTCAGCTTGTCCAATCTTAGGAAAGTTTTAAAATTATTTAAACCAAGCCTAAGGGATAATTGAATACTTAAAATAAATAGCAAGAAGGACTTAAGAATATTACCATCACTTTCATTTAAGTTATTTCAGAAGAAAAGATTAGGAAAACTCAGGTGTTGAAAGATGTATTCAGTTAAAATAGTGACATAGAATATCAATAAGATAAAAGGAAATGCAAGAAACCACTTACTTGAACATCCTGGATTTCCACTTTCAGGTAATTCTTCTTCTGTAAAAAAACCCAAACAAAAACATTAAAAGTTGGAAAACCTGTTTACAAAAAACTGTGTAAAACAAGAGAGATGAAACACACCATGTAATACATTTTACTTTTAAATTTTAAATTTTAGTCTATTTGACCACACAAAAATACTGTAAAATGGATGAAACTATACTCTGGTTTTTGTATGTTTAAAAAAGGACAACTTTGAAGGTTAATTCTAAAATTCTCTGCCAATAAATCTTTTCTGAATATTGAGAGTTCATTCCTTGGATGAAAAGAACACTGGTTGGAAGCCTATTCAAGTTAAGAAGAATCATTTGCTTCAATCAGTCTTAGATATGGCCCATATGACTCTATTAAAATAAAATAAAATAAAATAAAACATAACCTACTAATTTTTTTGCATATATTGGATGCTATGACATTCTTTAGGATATCACACATGAAGGCCAGAATTTTTCACAATGTTCTCTGCACACTTTCTAAGTTTTTATTCTGGAAATTCTAACTAGACTACTCTATAGAAATAGACTGTCACAGTCACAGTAACAACAATAGCATCAGAAATACTACTATTGATATTAAAATAAAATTAATAATATTAATTACAAGGTTTATTGCACAGCAATACATTTGTGTAACATCAGTCAGGAACACAATATTAGTTCAACGAAGATGTATATATGATGAATTGGATCTTCATATAAAACCAGGCCTGCATAATTACATCTAGACTCTTCTCCTTAAGCTCCCTGAAGCCTTAGGCAACACCACAGAGCTGTATTCTAAACAGCCACTTCTTGGGAAGCAAGGATAGCTCACAATCCATAGCATCATATTGATCTCAGTTGTCTTTTCCGATCTTAGGAAAAAACCCATCTACTGGCCTACTGTTTTTACTGATGACTGTGTCCCTTCAATACATAATCGCATTTAAATTGCCTGTCAAATACAATTTTCTTTACTGCTCGCTCTTTTCACATTTGGTGCAAAATAGGTTAGCAACAGCTGGGTCAAGTATGGATGGTATCTCCAAGCTACAGTAGCTTCATGAGGGTTTAAAAAGACAATGCTACAGAAAAACAGTGAATGTCTTACAAATTGCAAAATACGTTAAATCTGTTAAAAAGGCATCAGACAACATTCATGACTTTTCTACATTGGGATCCTCCTATGACTCCCCGTTCCTATGAAGGGAAGCAATTATATCTTTGCCACACTGAACCTTTCTAATTCTATAAGCCATGGTCCTTTTGATTTTTTTTCAATATTTTTGTTTTAATGGGCTCATGAATACAGCAGTAAAGACCACTGACATAAAAGAGAGTACTTACGTGTGAGAACACCACTGCTGAGCAGCAGGGAGAGCAGCAAGAGCTGCACAGGGCCCATGGTGAGCCCCGGTCCCTCTTGCTGCTCTTTCTTTTCCTCTTTTTTCTTCCCTCTTCAAGTCTTCCCTGCTGCCTCGGAGGGAGAGTGAGCCTTCTGACTTGGACCTCCATTTATATAGTCTGTAGCAAGCAGCTGAGTCAAACAGTTTAGAAAGCTCAGAGCAAATTGCCAAAGGTCCAAAGGTGAGAGTCCCAGATCCTCACTGCGCTCCACACCATGCCCTGCTTTGGTTACTGATAGTCACAGAACCATTTAGGTTGGAAAAAACCTCTAAGAGCATCGAGCTAACCTCTAGTAAACTGGGAATGCTCCAGTTAGTCAGGACAGTTCATGAATGATTTACAATGGTTCAGTGAGTATTCCTGCTAGCTCCCCATCCTTCCTCCTCTGAGAATTGAAAACTATCATTTTGTGAACTCTATGATTTCATGATGAATCCAAACACTCCTAAAATACAGGGCTATCCAAGTGCCTCTTCTCCCTTGCCTGCCTCTTCTGAAGAGTTTAGAGCCCTCCACTATGGGAGTCCAGTAATTCAAGTCATCCCACGTGTTCCAATGATGGCCACTATATCATAGAACCCCTGCTGCACGACGGTTTCCAGTTCCTCCTCTTTGATACCCATGCTGTGTGCATTGGTGTAGAAGCACTGGAGTTGTGCTTCTGGTCCTGCCACCTTTTGAGGGGAAAAGCTCTAATTCCTATGTGATTATTCTCAGGTGCATCTACTGTTTGTAACACATCAACAGCTCTTGTGTCCTTGCTGCCACAGAAGTGGGTGTCCATGCCCTACCTCCGCTGAGATGGGAGATCAAAGGACTGTGCTAGGACATGGTCCCTCAAACACTGGCATGCTGCCCCCAGGCTTATCTGAAAGCAGAAGACTGAGCTGGAGATAAGTCACTCATCCAGTTCACTGGTCTTGTTCTTAAGCAGAGTTTTAAGAGCAAAATCCCCAAGCTAGAAACTCTGACAATGTATTCAGATAAATGTACCACGTCTACATGAGTGATTACAATGCATAAATTAGAGATGGAAGAAATTATCACTGCATCATGCTTTAGTATAGATGTTGAGAGGCTCAAGAATATGAGTACTTGAGAAAATGAGAATATTGTCCAACTACTGGCAGGAGATTGAATGATTTTTTTCTTTAGAACAAAATTTGTCATGTGCTTTTTAAAAAATATTTTACTTTGACTTACAATATTCAGGTAAAACAGATCGTGCCTATGTTGAAAGTAAGCTCTGTATGATTCTTTTCTTTCCTCATTTTCAGGTTCAATTTTTGTTTGCTAATAACAGCAAAAATATGAAAACACGATGATAAATTTTATCTGAATGAAGAAAATAAACCTATGAAGAAGGTAAACTTGATTAAATGCAAAACCAAATCCTCCGTTTTAGGGTTATATGTATTGGCAAAAAACAGGGTTTATGTAATGAGAAATTCTAGTAGTTTGAATACTTTCTCTATTCATATTTATCAAAGCTAACTGCAGAAAAAAAAAGACTATGGAAATATTTAAGAACATTTTGTTCAGTAAATTTAATTTTCATATATCTGATCAAATGGAAATGTTTTGACATTTTGCATATTTAAATATTTTTCCTTAGCTTGTTGAATCAAAAATCAAATTTTGGCTTGGCTAAGCAGTAATTTCTATAACTGTGCAATGTTAGTATTTTACCATATATCATGGTAGTTATCTTTAAAGTCTCATATTTCTTCATACCCTTTCTCTCTTGGACTTAATAGCTGGTTACATTTCCCAGGGTGCACTGAGATCATGCAACATCAGCTCAGCCAAATGGTAACCACTGATGTATGATGGCCTGTATTTTCCAATAAGGGAGGCATCTTTATGGTAATCAGGATTTTGTCTGATGACATTATCCAAAGTATGCCATTTCATAGACATTTCTTGCAAAAATTCCTTTTAGAGATTCATTGGTGTTGGAGGCACGAGGAAGAAAACACTTCCTTGATTTTACCATTCTGGTTTCTGTCCTTGGCTTCTACCTATCACAGATACAATAAATCAATACCAGATTTTTATTTTTTACTTCCAAAAAGCAACACTTTTTTATTTACTTTTGTGTTCCCAGCTGCCCCAATATGTGCTGTGATATGTAAAAATGACTTTTTCTCATGATTGTACCAAAGAGACTGCACAAAGATAGTATTTTGTTCATAGAATTTGATTAATTTCTGCATCCAAACACAAAGGCTTTGACTATTTCCTAAAATCTATTTAGTTGTCCACTGTAGCACTGAAGATAAATAGAGCTCTGGAGTGCCTGTATCGGATTTCAGCTATTTCCCTGTTTTGCCTATCTCTTCACTGCCTTCACGTGGTTATCCGGACTGAAGTTGAACCTGATTGTATTAATATCACGTTCCATGGCTATAAAATGATTACTAAAGTTATGATTCAGCCTATAAGCATGCAGGTAATGAGTGCACCAATCTACCGTGGCAGTTTCACACTGATGTCTTACCTAGTGTCCTGGTTTTGGCTGGGATAGAGTTAATTTTCTTCTTTAGTAGCTGGTGCAGTGCTATGGTTTGGATTTAGCATGAGAATAATGTCAACAACCCACTGAAGTTTTGCTCCTTGCTAAGTAGTCTTTACCCAAAGTCAAGATCTTTTCAGTTTCCCATGCTCTGCCAGTGAGGAGGTGCACAAGAACCTGTGAGGGAGCATGGCCAGGACAGCTGTCCCCAACTGGCCAAAGGGATATTCCATACCAAGGAACGTCATGCCTGGTCCATAAACTGGGGGGGAGTTGGTTGGGAGCTGCCAATCACTGCTCAGGGATGGGCTGGGCATTGGTCAGTGTGTGGGGAGAAATTGTGCTGGGCATCACCTTTCCCTTGGGTTTTATTTGTCTCTTATTCTTTACTATTCTTCTGGGTCACAAAGCCCCTTGCTTTGTACACTCATCAGACATTCATCCATGCATATGGAATGAATCAATGGTCTCAGGAAATGTAGGAAGTAGGACAATACTTCTGATATGCTGAATTAATTTTATACAGAGAGATAATTTGCGCGGGTATATTTTGGATGTGCAAAATCTCTGACATGCTGTGGAAGCCTTAGTAATGGTGGAATTGTTAAAGCTATAGAATTGAACAAAAAATGCATTTAACAGTCAAACTTTAACTGAGCCTATTAAGCTGATTTGGGCTTAAATTTTGTTTCTAAATTACATTGTGCATTTACACTTTATTTTCTGAAAATTCTTAGTTCTCCTGACAAGTAGAATCTAGATTTGTTTCTTAAAAGAACAATATATTTTATGAAACTCTGTCTTCAGACTTCACCTTTTTCTGCAACTGCACAGAGAAATCTGCATCAAATCACTCATCTGAATTCACTCCTTCCTACACTTGTGTCTTCTAGTGAGGAGCTACTTTAGTCATGTCTGTTTTGACAGTGGCAACAAGAGTTTTCTTAATAATGATATAATTAGAGAAATTCCATTAATTTTAATTATGTATTTTATAGTGTATATGTAAAAAAATATATTGTATACATTATATATGTGCATATATATATGGCATGATATATTATAGAGAGTAGTCTTTTTGTCTGCTTGGTGATACTGAGAGTTTCTTTGTCTCTCTGGAGACTGGTCAGATGTTTTGACAGAGGTTTAGGAGAGGTTTATGCATGGTCTTAGGATAAGTCTTCTTTAATTAACTCATTGAAATACTTTATTAAGTTTTGCGTCTCATTTTCATTCAATGACTTTTACAAGACAAACAAAACAGTTTATAGAAGCAGCTGGGGTAAGTACTATTATTTATATTCCTTATATATCTTCCTACTTCTGTTCCAAAGAATCATTTTGTCCTTCCTTTTGTCCCTCTCTCTTCTCTTTTTCTTTTTTTCTCTCCTTCCTTCGTTTCTGTCCATTTTCTTCCTTCTTTCTTCCTTTCTTTTCTTATAAATATACCCACTATGTGGCATTCACATTTATTTTTCTCTCATTCAGGTTAAGGTCCAGCATTTCTGGTATTTGGGAAACACTGGTCTTAGCCTTCTACTGTGTTTCCCAGTTCACAGTGTCATCTGTTTAGGTCTTAGCATGTCCCTCATCAGAGAAAAATGGTTGTATTTTCTGGTGAAACACCTATGGTGCTAACTATAACCCAGTGGCAATTGGGGGAAACTGTGTCTCCCAAAGGAGGTGTTGGAGGTGCATAAACATACCCTCTGTTTGTCTAAGAAATGCTGCCAGAAGCCTGCTGAGGCATCAAGAGTAGAAAAATATTTGGCATAAGATATCTCCTCCAGAATTTCTCTCCTTGTAGGTAGTGGAAAATGTTTCCTTTTTACATATTTATTTAGTTCTTTTGAGTATATTTTTGGGCAAAGGGTCTGACTTCTTTTAGCACTAACAAGAAAATTTACTGAATTCTCTGAACCTTTTATTCATACTCTACTTTCGAAGTATTAAACCTCCTCAGTTCCTTCATTTTATTTTTTTCATTAGGCAAAGAAATTTGTTTTTCAAAACTGTGGTAAGTTGGATCTCTAAATCCAGGTTTGAATTTTGCCTAGATGTTCCTATAAAGATGTTGCAAACCTCTGATTTATTCTCTCTCATCATCAAGGTGACATCATGAAGTGCTTGATGTATTTCTAAACCAGTTTCTTTATTATTTGTCCAGACTTTCTATTCAAATGCTTGCTTTTTAGCTCACTGCTGGAAGACTGATCATGTATTGTCTCTTTTAGTATTAATAATACTCTTTCTGGTACAGATGTTCAGTGCATCTGCAAAAAAGGTAAGACTAAGAAATAGCTCATTTACTCTCAGAATGACAATCTGGGGATTTCCTGTAGTAAAATTACATGCTGCTGTTCTGGTAACTTCCATTGAACCAGTGGCATTTGTCATCCTTTCTGTCCAGGTTGTAATGTTTCAGTATTGCCTGGCCTGCCAAAATATTGCATTCATGACATAAGTGGTTCAGTGAGCCATGGTTTTTGAGAACTCCAACTTGAAACTCTGTGCACCTTTTTGCTTCATCTCTCCCATGGTTTCAACTCTCCATCATTTTCATACTGTTGGAGCTCATGCTGTCTCCACAGGTTTTCATGTACACAGGATGCCATCCCTGCCTGCAAAATTCCAACTGCTTTCCCAAAATTAATTCAACCACCACTGTGCTTTCTATGATGCTTTTCCTCATCTCTGCATCTGGCCACTTCTCAGAGCCTCAGTGTTTTTTTTTCCAGACTTACAAGTTGAATTCATCAAAACAGAAACAGTTTTCTTTCTTTAGGTTTTGGAGTTTTTTAAAAATGATTATTGTTATTTATTTTCAAATATTTATCTGTCACATGTCAATTTTCTACAGAATACCATGTTCCTCAAATAATCACATCATTGTAACATACTGAGCCTTCTTCACTTCAATTAAATGAAAGTTTTGAATGTAAGAATTATCATTCATGGTAATAGTGCCTTGCTGTTTTTCTTTTCGCTGGCTTCTGCTGCTCACAAATACACCAATGAGCAATGTTTAAATATTTTCCAGTTGTTTTGGGAGTTCACGCTGAGCAGTTCATTTTGCTTTCTGCTTTTGAGAGCTGTTCAATAGTCAGTCAATGTGAGGAACCAGGAGGGACAAGGGAGAAGCTGTTTTCCAATGGAGAACAAGCCCCTGTGAGTTTGAAAAAAGCAAGGCTTTGCATTGGTCCGTTCTGGCGGGCTGCCAGCATTCTGTAAACCCCACCCCTGAGTTAGGGGAGAAAAGAAAGGTGCTGAGACCATTAGGGGTCTTTCGGAGCTAATAAAAAACCCCCTCTGGAAGATCACAAGTTCTCGTACTTATTTCCCGTGTTGCCTGAAGAATCTGCTAGCTGGGAAGAAACCGCTTGCCCCAGACTGTCAAAGATACAATCTGGGAAGCTGAGGATGATGGCTCGAGAGAAGCTGAATCCAGGAACCCCAGCTGCCGGGGAGAAATCCCCGAGGCAGAAATAATTCAAAGAGTCTGACAGGTTACTTTCATTCACTCTGAGCCAATCCATCAATTTGGTCCATCAGTTTCAACTGAGTGATATTGTGCAACACAGGTTTCTACACAATGTTATATGAAATTTTACTAGATCATTCCTGAGTCTTTTTAGGGCACTGTTCTCCTTGGAGAGGGGAAAAAAAAATAAATCTATTTTCATATTAGTAATAGGGAATAAAACCACAAACAGACTAACTTGCCTTATAGAGCATAGGAAGCCCTCACTATCAGCTTTCTCCTAATCTTAGATAATTAATACTGCAGAAGATGTCTCCTGTGACACACCAGGTGCTCAAAGGCCACAAGGAAGTCTCTGTAGACTGAACTCACACACAACAGTTAATGAAATAGGTTTACCCAGTGCCTCATCTGAGGAGGAGAAAGAGGTATCTATAAATAATTTTTCCCTTTACTAAGGTGCAGATGCTATACAAGGAAGAGAAAAAAAATAGTCATTTCTTTTGCATGATGTTACCAGAAAACGAAAACAAAACACAGGAAGCCACAAGAGTGGTGACAGCAGATATGGCTGTCAGGTGGGGACTGAACTTTAATCTCTATATTGACCAGGTTATAATTCTCATTCCTGGATGATGAACTGCACCTGTTGGGCTTGAGGCTCTGAAAAGTTAGAAAGAAGAGGGACATGTTCTGCATCTTATTGGTACTGACATCAAAGGTTTTTCACTTTTTGGTCACCTTTGAAAATGTAACCTTAATAAACAGTGGGTTCAGTTCCCTTCCCTGGGTAAAAATGTTTTTATTAGAAACATGATTGTAGTGGTTGTGATCTTAAATTCTAGGACAGGCCAAGAGTCACAGAGATTTGAGAAAAAACCCTGCCTTTTATCTCTAAACATAGGTTGTATAATAGAAATATCTTCAACTTACCCCCACACCTGAGTATTTTTCTGATTAAACAACACAAATCTACTGATGATATCCAAAATTCTTAATTTTTAGAAGGCATCTGAGAGAAAGGACCTTTTTCCCCTCTGTCTGAGTTCTTTTCTAAACTCAATATACAACTAACAGGAAACGAAACAGTATTTTAAATATCTTTGAATATATTTTAATATTAAGGTAATATAAATATTGCATGAAATAATTGTATCCTTACTTGTCTGGGACAATACATGGGACAATAATGTTGTGCATAAAAATACTACATACTTCCCTATCACAGGAACAAGTAATCTAACATATGCTATCAATTTTAAAACTTTTTCAATATATTTTGATGTATATTTGTAAGTAAAGCATTTGCTGTACTTCATGATTTTTTTAAGTTATTTTATTTACTTCTTTGATTCTGTGTTTCTATGATTCTGATGTTATCAGTTTGGATTAAAAACAAACAAAAAATCAGTCTTCTCACTAGGATGAGCCTTTTTTGTTGTTATTGTGTTACCAAAGAAGCTATATTAGTAAGAGTTGTATGTTTGCAAATGAAGTTCATTTTTGATGAATTATAACCTTGATAAATCCCCATGGGAGAGGTGTATATATTTAGAATACTAACTTGTATCTATTATTTCACACAGCAAATGGGAGTTCTATAGTAAACATCTTACATGTGGAATGGTTATTTCCTCACTTGTCTATACTTGTCTACTTCTATACATTGATTCAGACTTCTGACAAAATCAAGGGGGTTCCAAATCTGAAGATTTGGTTAAAACTTATTTCCAATATTGTTATATTTTTCTCAGTAAAATCTGTTATTTTTTTAACTCCACCACACAGTCAGAAGGTGTACTGGAAATAAGCACGCTACCCTTTGCTGGCCCTGCCTTGATGATGTCCCAGGGGCTAGACTGACATTGTAACAGGATTCCAATTTTAAGTATCAAATTATGTGGTTATACTCTCACATTGGGCACAGAATTCCTTCTGTATAGAGCTTCTGTTTTGGGGTCTGAGGGTTTGAAAATCAGTCCATGACATCTGTGCAAAACATGCCTCTCAGGATAATAATGAGTTGCAGACAGTTGCCATATCAGCTAAAACTCTTTTATTCAAAGACTTCAGTGAAGATGGAGCATTTTGTCTTATGTTTGTGCATGACTGTAAAATTGTCTCTGTTATGAACAATGTAGTGACTCACTATGCTGATCACTCAAATGAAACCAAACATCATTTAACATTAAGATAAGGTATAAACTGCAAAGATGGGCTAAGGTTTATCTTTCAATAGCAGCTGGAACTCAGAAAAGGAAAAAAGGGAACATCCTGTTGTTCAAACAGTATTTAGTTCAGATGTTATTTAGTAACAGAAAGAAAACTTTCAGAAGTTAATTTTTTTTAAAGTTCTTTGCAAACATGCTTAGCCAAGGTAAATAAAACACCTAACTATTTATTTAGTTGGAAAGAGTGAATGAAGAGTTCTGAGTTAGAATTTTTGGCATTCACTTCCAAAATAAAAGCATGCCAATTATGGCATATTTTAATGACAAAGGAAGAGTTTCTTAGAGACATGTAACACTAAGAGTCACTTTATCTGCAAGAATGAATTGGTTGACCATGATGGAGTTATGTTAATCTATCTGATATGTGGACTGGACACTATTCTGAAGCTGCCTCTTTGTTGTCATCTGATGTTCTCAGCAGCTATTTCTCTGCTAACTGCTCCACATTTTGCTTTCTATTCCTTGACCTTTCATCATCTTTCCCCCTGTAACCAGTATCTCTGTTTAATTTCTCTTTGCAACAATTGCACCTAAAGAATTTTGTTTTCCAATGCTGTTCTTTAATTTCTTCTTCCTATTTTCTGTTTCAGCACATTACCCATTTCACACACTATCTCATTGTTATCTTTACTTCTTCTTCATAGCTAGCATTTTGCTAAGTCTTGCTTTAGTGCTATACTGATGGAATCTCCTCATTTCCCTGTTCACTGAGCCCTTGTAATCCATTATGATCTCCGGAATTCCCCTGCTAGGACAACCTAGCAGATTCTTATCATACAGCACTTCAGCTCCTTAAAATGCCCACTTTTGTGGCATTAAAACATGCATAATCTCAGAGTGCTTCACTGTGCGCTTCCTGAAATATCCCTCTGTTCATTTGCTAAGCTCATGATGCAACATTTGTGCCTTGTTTCCTAGTGTAGAGTAGATTTCCAGCCTACAATATTCAGATGTTAACTTCAGGTAAGATGAATTCCACTGTAACAGTAAGGATTAGGTGGGCAGACATTGTGTATATAGTTGTGAGCAGTTCAGGATTGTGGTCAATGTGTACAGGTGTGCAAAAAAACCAAAGAAGTAACATAATGAAGAGAATGGAGAACAATGTTAAAATATTTATCAATACTGTAATAATGCAAACAATGATATGTTCTCAACAGCAACAATAAAAATAATAGAAAGCAAACGGAGCTAATATTCAGTTCCAGTGGTTCCAGTTCAATGAACATGTAGTGGAAGCTAAGCAGGATCAGAGAAACACAGGCCAGAGCCACAGCATCTCTTATCTGAGAGAGACTGAAGAGGCTCTAATTGTGTGCTTTGAAGAGGAGATAAGAACTAAGATAAAGATATGCAACCCAATTAGAAATACAGAGAAAGATGAAAAGCACTGAGGGTCTACTCTTCTTGCAGTACTAGAAGACATTCGGGGGGTGTCTGTGTGTGAAATCCACTCCTGACACAGTGCCAGCCAAATGTATTTAGCTCCTTGGCTATCAGGGACATTTGTATGGTGGCTGGAAATCATATATGGATTTTACAGGAGATCTGCAGCCATCTCAGCTAGCAACTGAAGCTCAAACAAGACAATCCACCATGGATGAAATAGGTAGATGCTAGATGCACAGGACTATTTAGTCTTCCATTCAATGACCTTTATGAAAGATGTCAACATATCTGAATGTAAAACCTAATCTAACTAAACAAAACCAAATAATAAATATGACCCACAGGTAGCTTTTGAGATGTCTGGTTTAAATATATTTATTAATGAACCTCCTGGTTTTGCTTACCTCCTGGAAGTCCTATTCTGCTTGGACTGTGAAGTAGTGTTTTACAAATAAACGTAAAAGAAGACTTCTTTCCTTGACTGAGCTGGTTGGAATACAACCTAAAGGTACTGAAGCAGGCAGATAGAACAATACAAGAATACAGGAAGGATGTAATTCATGTATTTGCAAACTTGAACACCTTAAGTAATTTCATATCCTAGAGGATCTTGTCTGGTTTCCAGCTGCCACATCAAAAGTTTAAGAATCACTTGTTGGTAAAATAGCTGCCATTATTGAGTAATACAAGGAAGCTCAGACAATATTACGTATTCATCAGATTAAACATTTAGATCTCCACAGAGAATAATGCAAATGTGAACATTTAGATTACCTGCAGACACTGACATGATAGATAACATTTTTGAAATATCAAAATTGTCATGCTGAACTAAGAATTTCCCTTCAGAGCAGAATAATTCTATAGCTTCTTCTGATAGTTTCCAGCATATCTCTCTGAATCACCTTACATTGCTGGGGACAGAGTGTAGCTGTTTCTGTAAGTCTATTTTATATTCTATAAAAATCCATATTTCAATCTAAATATTAATTTATAAGGCCTGATTCTAGAGGGAAATAAATTTAAAAAATTCAACTATGTCCTCACATAAAACTTTTTCTTAACAGGCTTACATAGATACGCATTTTTTTTCCTGTACCTTAAGTGGAATAATTACTGATGCACCCAAAACTTTAGAATGTAGATTGAGGGAGAACGTGGAAGGTAGAATGAAGTTACTTGTTGAGGGATGGTAGAGTTTAAAGGAGGTAAACATGAGAATGTAAAACTTTTCCAATTCTTTGAAATGGAAATTGTGTTTAAAATTTCAAGTTAGCATTTTTATTATTCAGTTTCATGGGATTAATATCAAGCCTAATGTTGAATTTCAGTTACATGAGATTTATGTTGGGAAAGTGCTTGAAATTTTCCCATGACTTTATACTTTGGTAAAAAATTATTCTGAAGTGAAGTTACACATGGGCTTACCAGCTCTTAGCTCAACTGGTGCTGGAAATTTTCAGCTTTTAATCACTGCTGATGGACATCCAACTCAGCCAAAGCAGAGAAGTAGGATTAGATTGAAAAAACAAATGGTCAGCAGTCAAATAGTCTACAAATAAGTTACTTTGGATGGGATTTTTTTCCCCTATTTCTTTAAAGTTGGGGTCCACAGAGAGAAGGTGATGATGGTTAGGAGAGAGTAGGTCCAGAAAGCCAGAATGTGTATTATCTTTGGATGACTACCTGGATGAAGCTACATATTTGACAAAGTAGAATATAAGAGGAAAAATGTCTGAGGAGTGGAAAGATGGTGTTCAAGTAGGGATGGAACACAGAATTTAGGAGAGTGAATGTGATGCTCAAATATTCACACACCTAAACATGCCCAGAAATGCAGATAGTAACTTGCATGAAGAGAAATTCAGACACTCCTTGCTACAGAAAGACTGCTTTGACAAACTGATTTGCTGCAGTGGACAATGAAAGACACAAACAGGAAGTGTCTGGCAAAACCCAGAAATTAAACTAGTTACAGCAGAAAAGGATGATGAGGACAGTTGAGTTTGTTTGTAGTTAAAACTGAGCTCACACATAAAATGGGCCAAGGACAATTTTTTGGGTCAGAGTTGAAGGGTCATAGCATAGCCCATGTCCATCAAGCTAAATCCTCTAATTGACATGAGGTGCTCACATGCAAAATGTGCACTGGGAATGATTCGTGACAGGTGAGAAGTCTGAAACAGTGCCTGGGCACTAAACCCTGCTATTGACTCTGCTATTTAGCTGTGAGAAAAAGTAAGGCTCAACTGCCATTATTTTGTTTAGTTTCCTAGCGTAGGTGTAGCCTGAGAGAGTAGAGTCCAAGGAGACATGAAGATAATATACAGAGAACTGCAATGGAATGCCATGACCTAAGGCCCAAAGAACAGCAGGGAGAAGAAATGCTGGAATTCCTCTGAAATCTAGAAGAGGTCAAATCTAAAAACGTGGGAAGCACCTTACCTACAATTAGTCAATAAGCCATCAAATTATCATATTTTGTCATCAAAGTGTGGGCAGTGAACAAAAGTACGCAATGCTAAACAAAAGTAAGGATATGAGATACAAATCTGAGGAAACCTGGAAATCTTTTGCTTAATTTTTAGGTAAAGAAGTGGAAAGCAATGATTCTGCTGGTTTCATACTAAAGCAGGTTTATTTAGTTCAGTTTAGGGAAAACAGTCCCTAAAAAAAAAAAAAAAGTGTTATTTCCAGTGATTCTTCTAGTTCACTCTAGTCTCTAATTTCAGAGACTTAATTTCAAAGGAGGGGAATAAAGACTTGAAAAGGGAAGGAAAATAGGTAGATTATTGATTATTAAATCCTAGGAATCAGAGAAATGTCCAGCCAACAATGAGCATTTATGAATAGAGAATGTTTTTAGGGGAAAAAAAAAATCAGATTAAGAAACTAATCTGCAGCACATGGAAGTACAATATAATTTCTTTAGAGCAATACTACTCCAGAATTTTCATATTAAACAAGAGGACAAAACTTGAAATGAAGAACTCCTAGTCTAACTGAAAAAACAATGTCAGAAATGTCAGAAAATACTATTAAAAGAAAAAGAATATTAACAGTGATTAAGAAAAGAAGCAGCAAAAATTTCTGTCTTGGAAGGTTGAGGGAGTTGTGTCAAAATTTCAGAGGGAATGCATGAATGCTGCAAGAAAAAAAGCAGAAAGCAAAGGAAGGAGAGGAAGAAAGCAGTTGACAGAAAGCTTCTTTAAAGCTTGGTCTGAAAATTAAGCTGGCATCAAACTCAATTCTCTGTTAAAGCTTGGGGCACACACAGCAGCAGAATTCCTGTGATGTTTTTTAGTGATAAAGAGAGATACAATGACACTGCCATCAGAGATGGGAAGCAACCCAGCACAAACAGCAAACCTAAAACTGAGACTGAATCCTTTCACATCTCTCTGTGGATCTAGGCTACAATCAACAAGGAAGAGATCAGAAAGTGGCCCAGGAAGGAACTAAATTTACTTAAGCATTCAAGTATTAGGAATAGCATCAATTTTTGTAGTGCAAAGGGAAAGGTCATTAATTTAGAACAGATAGGAGGAACTGAAAGTGTTGTACTGGTGGTACTACTATGCACTAGAATATAATGGTAATTACTGTTTATTTTCCCTGGTACTGCTGGGATTTCATGTAGAACACTCTAAGCACTTCTTGTACTTTATATTCAGCAAACATGAACTCAAACTAGAGGGGAATGGAAGGACTATGCAAGTCAATATGGAAGCAAAAAGTCTTTTTTCAAGAAGAGAGAAAGCGGCCTGACACTTTCATCCTGGAAAAGTGTAAGAGAG
Organism: Hylia prasina; assembly: GCA_013397195.1. Lineage (NCBI taxonomy): Eukaryota > Metazoa > Chordata > Aves > Passeriformes > Sylviidae > Hylia > Hylia prasina. The sequence continues at coordinate 195,806 of VYXD01011734.1, forward strand.
TGAGTACTGATCCCTGTAAATCCACAAAAAGAGAGAAGAGGCATATAAGCTTAAGGATGGTGTTGTTACAGGCACAAAATAAAGGAGATAATGGTACACCAAGGCTAAAGACTGGAAATTATGCATTAGTCTATGAGTCTTTGCAGAAAAACAGTGGCATTTAAGGAACCAAACCTAAACATTTTTAGAGCCTAGTTTAATACATTTATGACCAGCATAAGAAAACACAGTTGCTTGTGATGGGAAGTACTACTATGATCCTAAGGATTTTGATAGTCCTTTCCATTTTCTTGTTCCAGAAATGCTGCAGAACTTAGCTTAGCAGAAATAATCTAGAGAATGATGAAAATATACGTTCTCTTCTTCTTAGACCAGAACTACAGAGTTCTTACAGAAAAACTTTTCTGTTTGCGTACATTTACACCTACAGTTAAACATTACCCTGAAAGGAGAAGCCTCTTGTTGCAACATCAGATGGTATTTTTCCTCAAACACTAATGGGTTTGAGGAAAAACAAAAAGACAAAAAAAATCCTACTAACAACCTACACCAAAGATTAGAGGAATGCTTCTAAAATAAAAACTCTGTATGTCTATGGCTGACAACTATGCAGAAAAACACACATTATTAAAATCTTAAGACATTGAAATACTCAGGTGGAGTATTGCACTTTTATGTTTCATTATTAGATGCATGATTATATCAGGGAATGCACAACCACAGAGGAAGACAAAAAGAAATCTTTTCAAAGGTACCAAGAATTGTTTATCAATGGAAATCAGGTGCCTAACGGTTATTACACCTTTACATATAGATTCCATAATTTTTCCATATTTTCTGCAATTAGTGATGCACATAGAGCTACCACTCTATACAAAAAATCCACACAATCACAGCAATAAATCTAAGACTTCTGTCATACCAACTGTTCTACAACTGGATACATTTTTTCCTTTCCCTTAAAATCTTTAGTCAAATTTTGCCTTGACTAAAGAAATAGGTTTCATCACACCAACAACAACAACAACAACAAAAAAAAACCCCAAAAAAACCCCCCAAAAAACCATTATAATGCAAACCAATATCAAAACAGACCTGCTCTCATACCGTGACTGAAACTGCTAGAAAACAGCAGTTTTCAATAAAGTAGTTTAATGTGACAATATTATTCTTCTAAACTATCTGATAAACCAAGTCGTTCAGCCTGCTCCCCAGAACCCTGTCTGCATGAAACACTATGTTTATTAAATATTTCATATTATTAATTAATGCAGAGGAATAATGTTGAAAATAATTTTCTCTGAACTATTTAATAAGGTCTGGAGCAAATGTTGGACAGGATTTTAAGAGATTCATTCCCATGGATTATCCCAGCTCCTTTCAGCAGGAAGGTTTAGTCACCTCTACTGACAGTCACACCTTGCCAGGTCCCATTTCATCCTTTGCTGTCTTTTCTTCCAAAATGCTCATAATTTTTTTCCCTTCAGTGGCGTTTTTTATTAAGAAATTTCATTTAAAAAATCCCAACTCTCTAGATAACTGCTTATTAGAATATACTTGACAATCTGTACCATTTTGTAAAAAAAAAAAAAA
>VYXD01011734.1:197417-222273 GCA_013397195.1 Hylia prasina
AAAAAAAAAAAAAAGAATAGAAGGCATTTCAATGATTTCAATGAACTGTTCATTGACAGCAGAATTCACAAAACTCTGTGAATTTTAATTTATCTTTCTGGTTATAATTTGGGAAATGTGATGGCAACACAAATAAAGTACTTAATAAAGTACTAATGTTGTAAATGAATGTTGACACTTTACTGGTAGAAAGTAGTGACTATTCTCACATTTGCAGGGTTATGTGTATATTACTCTATTATGCTGTCATTACTCATGATAATTCCTATTATTATTGTAAAGATTTCTTTTCCAATGGCATATAGCTGGCTATTTATATCAACCAACAAAAGATATTCAGGTGATGTGGGGGGAAAACATGTACATTGTGCTTCATTAGCACAGGCATAAATTCAACTGTGAAAAACTCATTATGCCATGAACACAGCTAAAAGACATACATTCTTAAGTTATATATCTGATATATAGAAAAACTCATAAAAGGTAATGCTGAAAAAGATTTTGAAAAAACATAATAATTAATATGAGGCTGCTGACTGCAGCATAAGTGCATAGTTAACCAATTAAGATAAGCACCACAGAGATTTTTTTTCAGAATCAAGTAGCCTTCATTACATTTTAAAAAGTTGATTAAAAAGTTGATTGAATGAAAATCAATTTCCAATACTCAATACAGACTTGGGGGCTTAACTTTTCAAAAATAATTAAAATTTTGAAAAAATTAACCTTTTTAAAAACTTTTGGCCTTCTTTGGCCAAAAGTTTAATAACTAACTGATGTTTGGTAATACATTTCATTTTTTTTGGGGGGGGGGGGGCATTTTAAAAGGCTCTAGTGAGATTCTCACCGATGTGTTTGAAAAACTGGAATAAATTAGTTTTCAGAGTTCTTAGCCACAATGGTGGAATTGGTGGAATTTCCTCAAGTATATGAAAATTGTTTAAAGGTTATAACTCCTGACATACCATTTCATTGCATGTGAAATGTGTGTGTTGTGTGTTGACTGGGAATTCATGTGAAACCCTGGAGAGAGGCAGAGGCTTAGAACATTTGCTTCTTGGCCAGAGCAGCAGCTGCTCCCTGGAATATGTCTGAGAAAGCAGAAACATCATCAAAAACGCTCTGTCTTTGAATCTGCATTCAATTTAGCTCAATGTATTTCTGCAATTACAGACACGAAAGAAATACACAACATCAATTATTGCAGCATCAGTAAATCTGCTAAGATTTTAATTTCCTTGTGTCTTGCTACCATCCAGCTATCAATTCTGGCTTTTAACAGTAAAATGGAGGGGAGGGCAGTCTTAGCTTGTTATCAGTCATGACAACAAAGCAGCAAAGCCCACCTTAGAGGCTGGGTGGTTGCAGCAAAGGTGCTCTGAGCTCTGCCCTGTGCTGGATCTGCTCAAGAAAAGAACCACGAAAACTGAGTTCAAGATCACCTCCATGCTCTGCAGCCCTTGCTACTCAGATGTATGCCAAGTCTGAGCTCAGTCTGAGGAAGGGCTCAAGGAGCAAAGTACATGGGATAAAATGAAGAAAGATCATAGTAACGACAGCATAAGCTTGCTAACTTAACACATGAGCTCAGTCTGAGGAAGGGCTCAAGGAGCAATGTATATGGGATAAAATTAAGAAAGATCAAAGAAAAGACAGCATAAACTTGTTAACCTAACAGAAAAACCTTAAAAAAGAAACTAGATATGAAATTCACTGTAAAGAAATACAGGGTTCATGTGTGATGCTCCCCACTCAAAAAAAATTACAGCTGAGAGGAAGTCAGCATTTGTTCATGTTTGATATCTGCAGTATAAAAATGAGTACTGCTTGAATGTCTGCATCACAAGAATGTGTAAGAATTTTGAGTGCACTCTTAGTATGATACGTTTCATATGATTATTCAAGCTGGTAAAAATAGTTTTCCTAAACGAAAAATCATGTAGCAGTGAGTGCAAAGAAAATTTTTTTTACTGAGTAGCTGTCTGCCTTGCAAATGCTTTCATTATAGGATGGTGGTGGAAATGATTAGACAAAAAGTGATTACTTCACAGGCTTATCAGACCACTGGCAAAGGTTGTTGCTGCAGCTCCTGGTTAGGGTCACCAGTCCTCCAAAGATAGGATTGAAAAAACCAGAAAAAACAGCTTATGTAAAAGGCTTCTCCCTCTCCCCCTCTCTCTAAAGCATGAAATATCTTTTTTTTTGTGGCCCTTACAGGCAGGAAGAATGATTTCAAGACTCTTGTTTGGTAAGAGACATTGAAAATTAATATGCAAATTCAACTATTGTATAAGAGAGTTTTCTCATTTGCATCAAGTTAATTAGCAGATATCCTCATCTGAAGAGGAGACCACTGCCCTCAGCCTCAGTTAACTCCATGCAGGAAAGATGTCCCCAGACCATGTATGATTTGGGGTGGGTTTTTTTGAATAAAGCAGTTAATAGTGGGATACTCATCTCTAACTCAAATATAGACATAAATGCCAGCTAATTTGTAGAGATAGCTATACAATGGAAAACATATTAATTAAAATTCTCATATTCTCTCATATTTTAAACTGAAGTTTTAAAACTTCCTGACATTTTCATATGCACTCTGTTAACTCCAGTTGTTATTTTTCACTTTCTCTTGGAAAAAGGTAGAGTAAGGACTGTAGAAAATGAATCCAGTTCTCATTTACTTAAACATTAGAAAATAGCTCATAATCACTATAAAGTCCTGTGCCATTAGATATATAGTACCACTCTGCCACTTTTTCTTTATTAATTATTTCCTTTTGAATAGCAATCAGTGAATCCAGATGTTTGAACGTGAGAGATCTTAGCTGTGGCATCTGGATCCTTCACAGATTCCAAAAGTAAGTCTGTTATTGGCATTTAAACTGAATCACACTCCATGTAAGTATTTATACTGCCTTTGGCTTGCTGTGTTATTGTGCATTTATTAATAAGCTGGTGTGCTTACATTTTGACTTGGGAATACTCTGTGCACTTTGGAAGAAATCCTATCCCCATTGAAGTCAATGGGAGTTTTGCCATCAACTACAAGAGAGCCAGGATTTCATCCTTGGAGCTTGTGTTCATGGAGAGCAATAGAGCTTGCCTTAGGAAGGGCCTTCAAGAACCTTTCAGGCCTCTGAGATTTCATTACTTATCCATTAAAAAAATCTGCTAAGGGAAGAGATTAAGCCAAGAAATCCCAGTTGTTCTGTCTTTGTATTATCAGCACACTTACAGATCTCTGAAAATTGGAAAAGGTTGGAAAAGGGTTGGCACAGAACGTGCTCAGATTGAGATTGTCAAACTGCATAGGTGACAGCAGCTAAATGCTACTGAAATACAGTTTTTGGCCCAAAGTTACAGTCAGGGTCTATTTGGATTACAGCTCTCCTAGAATCCTCTGGCTGAAAGCAGTTATGTGCCATGTTGCCATGGACCCTCCCAGCGGTAGATTTGCATTTCTTCTCCCTTACACCACTATGAAGAAATCAAAAATTTTTAAAGATGCATCACAAAACAGAAAAACAAAACAAACAAAAAAAACCCACCAAAACAAACCACAAAATAAAACAAACAAAAAACCCCACCCAAAAACCCAAAACAAAACATTGAACTCATGTCTTTTAAACTGAGATTCATCGTGTTTTTTATAAGTTTTTAAATACTTTCTAAAGACAGAAAACTTTTCCTAGAAAACCCTCTAAAGATTTAAGAAGAATTTCTCATGAAAACATACTAATAGAAAGCAAAGGGTTTTGAGACTGGAGCTTTTTTTTTAAAAAAAATTTAAACTATTGTTTTCCATGAAAAGGGAATGAAAAGTGCTGGGAAAACTTCTGTGTGTTTTTCAGTGTCCTGGTTATTTTGCCAAAGAAATCCGGGGCAAATTTATTTTAGTTAAACATTTATTTGGAGACCACTGTTTCTACAAAGCTTATTTTGCTATCCTCACAATTAACCATTTGTTTCTATGAGTGCCAGTGAGTATCCCACTATTCTATCTACAAAGAGGTGTGAAGGAGCTTTTGTCTGTTAAACATAAATTGCAGGAATAGTTTTCATTATTTGAAATCTTGGGGTTTGTGGCTTAATATAGTTTAGGTCATGAACCATTCCCACTGCTCTATAGTGAATCATAAAGCATATAAATCCCTATTACCTTAAAGAAAAGAAATAATATGCAAGGTACATGGCTGTAGGGTTTTTTCATATGTCTGAATGCTTATCCACTGGGAACAGAATGAAGGTTTAGTTGAAAAGCCAAGTTACCAGAGTAATTCTGCATGTGCTCACTCCCAGCTTGCAGCAAATGCATCTCAGCGTCAGCTTAAGTTCATATCTCCATAGGGTTAAGCATACGTATGTCAACAGCAAGATCAGCTTAGCTGACATGAAATAACTTCTGAAGCCAGAATATATTAAGTCTTTAACTGAGCTAAAAGCTGAACGCTAATATTTGGTATTTTTATTTTAATAAACACAGTATTTTGGTCAGGGATTTCTTAAGTGGACCACAATTTGATTACAATTCTTATGCTCTATCTGCACTTTATGTCTACTACTCATAAAAGCAGGGTAAGTGGTAAAAAATGGTCAACACCTGGAAAAAATATTATGTGAAGGCACAACAAATACTAAGGGAAAGTAAGAACTTCATATTAACCTTGCAAAATGATACTCTTTTGGAACTGAACCTTGGCTTTGACACACATTGACAATAAGGAGGCACAAGGTTATTGTGGTGCCTAACACAAGAGTAGAAAAAACACTGTGAGATTAACTGATCCTATTCAGCCTCCTGTTCTTGGATAGTGATCTGGCAAATCTTTTGAGATTCAATTATAGACATTAGAAAGATGTACTTTGTTCCTGGGCATTTATCATTCCATTCCTTCACCTGCACGTGCTGTATATCTACATGAGTGACCATGCGGACCAGAACTGCCCATGCTGAGGACTCAGTAGCCATAGCAGGCATGTTTTGCAGGCTTCAGTCCAGTTTTGATCTGGTCCCACAGACAATGCAAGGACTGGAGATCTTAAGGTGCACACCTGCCTTAATTTCATTTCAAAATAATCCATTTTGTGCACTCCAAGACAACTCTGATGTGAATCCAAGCAGAATAAGGGGGAGGTTTTCTTTAGGAGCACATGCTGCTCCAGATTAAGACATGAATGTAGTTGCATCTTCAGTGCAAACCAACTTCAGATAATCTGAAGTGATTTATTCCTTTTTATACCTGCATGACAACCCATTTCTCATTGCCCTGTCTCTTCCTCATGACAGAGATAGCCAGAGTAATAGCCAAAAGAAGTGTCTTGTCCTTTTACCCCTGAGACGCTGCCAGCTGTCACTGGGGAAGTTTAGCTATTCATGGTTTGCCTATTTTGTTTCTTCTTTTTTTCCTCCCCTTATTTATTTTGGTCACTTCTCTTTAATTTATTTGCTTTTATTTTGTGAATTTAAGAAAGTAAAAAGGCTACAGTGTCTTTCCCACTAAAAAACAAGTAAGATTAAGTATCACTTCTCAGGAAGTGGAATTTCAAGCTAAGGTAAATGCAAAAAGTCAGTATGCTATAACTATTATTACCAGCTCCTTAGAAATTCAAAAAATGGTGTTAGCCTTCTTCAATGCTACCTTTGTAAGAAACAAAGCTTAGCCTGGTATTAGCTTCCCCAACTGCTTATCTAGATAAGAATTTTTACACAGCATCCAGTGCTAGGCTATGATACACAGACCTAATATCTGAATAAAAATAAAAATAAAATTTTCTTCAGATTCATTTTCTAAATTATTGAGTAAGAGGAGTGGTGACTGGTTTGCATTACATTTTTTCCTATCAGCTAAGGGCCTGAGCAGTCACCTGGAAGCTGAGAAAAGTCAGATAGAACACATATGGACTGAGGAGAGTCTGGAAATTCTAACTTCCATTTCCTGGACAGTTGGTTTAACTCTCTAGACTGTTATACACAAGTCTGATGCTTCCTCCAGCTGTACTCTTGGATGAAACTATCTGTGACTGCTGTACTTTGTGCTGAAATAAATTCTGTCCATGTGTGTTAGAGGTGCCGGGAGACCACTGGTTGAACTGGCCTCCCAGAGAAGCTGAGGTTGAAATGCCTTGTTTGTAAATCATAAACAGCCTGAAGGAGAAGCCAGGACAGTGATGCTTCAGGGAACATAAAGCATTTAGGCACCAAATTAAATTTTCACTAAAGTAATAAGCACTCACAAAACAGTAGGTGCCTAGATAAGATTTATATAAACAACCCCAATGAGATCAGTTGCTTAAAATCCTAACTGCATTGAATATCATGTACCCAAATTTCCTAGCCCTTTGAAAGCAAATGGATGAAATTCATCTTTGGGCTAATCCAGTGCACTTCCATGAACAATAGTATTCTACATGATCTCGCTGTAAAACATGAATGTTAAAAATAACCACATAAGTTGAACACTGGGAATGTGAACAATGTGAATATTTCTGAAATTTACACCTGTTTTTTTTTTTTTTTAAAGAGTGATTTGCTAATAGCTTGTACTGTTTTTCTAATCTGAAACAACGAAACCCACAGAAAAGAGAATGACGACTACAGCCAGTTTACAAAAACATTTAAGAATCTTGTGATACATAAAGGCACCTAATGGAAACATCAGTTTATGTTTTCCATTCGTGCCACTACTTCAACCAGTCCCATTTATGGCACTTACACTATGCCACCTGGATGTCTTAAGGAATTCTCTTCCCAGAGTGGTTCTCTTTGAAATTCCAACTCTGAAAACTATAAAATTAGGTCTGTTTACTTGACTGAAAAATGAAAAGGTGGCATTTATTGAAAAATCACACTAATTTTTTTTTGCTGTTCCCAGAAAGAAACATAAAAAAATGTTCAGGTGAAAACAAATACAATTCAATTTGAATTACTTATCTGGTTTTAGTTTTCCAAAAAGTGTACCACTCCAGCATTACAGCTGGCACATATTAAGTGTTTTTTCTAGGCAAAAGGTATTTTTTGTTTATTTACATTTGACTTTCGTGTCTGAGTAAAATTCAAACATTGCTATAAAGCTGCTATTAACTAATGGTACTGAAAGACAAAAACTTTTTTTTCTCTATTGATTTCCTTGTTCAAAAAATTAGACCATACATTTTTGGTAGAGCACTGTTTCCTTCTGCATTTAAATGTAATTTTACATGACTAACTTCAAGTAATTTCTTTGTTTTTCTGTTACTGACTCCATGGCTCAGCGCCACGCAGCAGACATATTTATTGTGCCGTGCAAAGGTTGCAGCCAACAGAGATTTGTATGTGCAAAGTTCAGGTATCTGACATCCTAGCAATTAAAGCTAAGTGGTATTTCTTGCTTCTTCTTCATAATCTGAATGACTTCAGGTGGAACAGCTTCTTTATAACTTCTCTGATAAGGGCTGGGGTAAACAGGAGGTGCAGGCAGTCGCTGGTTTCAGGCTCGAGTTCGTTCACTCGCGGACATCAGCTTTAACCTACATGCGCAATACTGATAAACGGTGCTGGAGTCAGCACTCTTGATAAGGCTCCTGCTCCCTGTACAAATACTTCACAGGCCTTGCAGTTTAGAAAAACCACCAGGCTATTTGTAAAAGTTATTTTCAGCTAAAAACCTACTACACTGCACTCGCATCTACAGTGTCTACTCTGCCTCGGCACCTCCACATCCATATAACTGAGAGGAAGTACCAGGAGACAGTGCTGGGAATGTTTTCAGTAGAAGTGAATCTGAACCATTATATCTAGGGCAATTCCACCGACTACCATGAACCAGACATCACAAGTACTCACTTCTTTCTCCACTGCATGATAAAACTAAGAAGAGGGAAAAATAATCACAGAGGGAATTATGAACTCTAGCCAGAAAAGTAAGATAAACAAGTGAGCAAGTATACACTCATCAACAGGTGCTTAAATGAACCCTTAACTAAGTACAGAAAAGAACTCATGTTCTACTCCCAGATAATGGCCTCAGTGTTACCAGGAACCAGTACAAATTTATTAAAATCTCATTATTACCGTGCCCATTTTTCAGTTGTCAGAGCTGCCACTGTGAAGGTTACTAATTAACAGCAAGACCATCATCCTCTATAAACAACTGGCACTGAAATCTTTCTACTTCCAAACAGTAGGTTCCCTTTAATTTCTTATGACAGCTGGTGACACAGTGGTGGCTCTGTCCAGAACTGTTCCTTGGCTCAGATATGTGCTGATCTATAAGACCATGACAGACCTGACTGGATTTCAATTTTGTTTTTTGCCCAGGGCCAGTTTCCAAGCATTACACATGGGCAGGTTCAGTGCATGTTCATTCCTTCATCTCAGGTAGGAAGGAAATAAATAGAAAAAAGAGAGTAACAACACCTTGGCTCCACCCTTCCAAAAGTACAGGCAACTGGAAAGGGCCAAAAGCAAATTATCCCCTCTTCCAAAATCCATTCCCATGGCAGGAAGTTATTTTTCGTGACTATATAGAACTGGCAGTTAGGAACATTTAATTCCTGAAGGATTTAGGATTTTAATAGGTACACTATAAATACACCACACTGGATATTTTGGTTAAAAAGCACCAACATGCATAATAATGCTGTTAGTAATATTTGAGTTACTGCTATTTAAGGTTAGAAGATATTTCCAAATCATACCCCTGTGTTCTGAAATGTTTTTAAAATGGTTTCAGAATACAGAGATATTTCTGTGACATTAAAGGGATTGAAAAACATCTAATCAAGACAACAAAAGAATGTTTTCAAAAGCTGCATCTTTTGAATCTGGACCATACAAAATATATTTCTTTCTTATATTTGATATCAGCTAAGATGAACTTTTATGTAAATATGTGCCATACACTTTACTTTTCCTTTATATTTTTCAGGGATTCTGTGATATTTTTGTAGTTGAATTTTAGTTTTACTATTTTCTGACACAGAAAGTAAATTAGTTTAACAATTATGGATATATTATGTATCTTGTCTTGATTTGTGGTAGTAACAATTCTATAATCCAAACTTTGTACAGAAAAGCTCCAAAATTATGGGGGGTAAGCATTGAAAAATTGATTCCCTTTACTGGTTTGATCATAGAATTGCACAGGAAATTAGGCTGGCAGAGAAATCAGGTTGCTATCTGGCCCAACCATTTCTCAAAACACAGCTGAATTCAAAGTCTGAGCAGATTCCTTAGGGCCACATCCAGATGAATTCTGAATAATCTCTAAGGTTGGAGATTTCACAATCTCTCTGGGAAACCCGGGCTACCATTTGATCATGATGAACTTTCTTTTCTGCATGTAACTGGAATTTCCCTTGTTGCACTTTATCTCCCTCACTCTTTCACTGTTCACCCCTGGGAAGTGTGCAGCTGCACTTTCTCAAAGATGAATCCATAAGGTAGTCAGAGGCAGCAACAAGACCACTATGTAGTTCTCTTCTCCTAAGGCTGGACAAAACCAGCTGTCCCAGTTTGTCAGTTCTTGTCCTCTACTTCAGAGCCTCAGGACACTGTATCTCAGGTGTAGTTTTAAGAATATTCCATGAAAAGGAATAATAACTTCCCTAGACCTGATGTTGTGATTAAATTCAGTTCTTTTCATTCCTGGAATTAATATAGGCAAAGAAATATAGTATTTGTTGAATACATTGCATGCACAAAGAGTGACCACATATATAAGGTCAGGGGCATGATATCAATCTGTAAATTTTTTAGGTCAATATATATGTTTTTAGCTCCATAATACCCAATTGTGACAAACCAGTAATATTGTACTGCAATTGATAGAAATTCTTTAGCAGATATGGACCAATGCTCTGCGAAATCAAAGAGAAAAAATATCATCAAATTAAAGTAAGATAAAAAACGATGCATGTATGTCTCAAACAGAAATAAAGAAACATGTAAGTTAGTGGTTAAAAAGGCCCAGGAAGGTAATGAATGCAATTAACAGCATTGCCTGGTAATAATGTATAGTCATTAGCAATACAGTAATTTTCAAGATAAATTCAGGATTTTGTATTTCTAGATATGCACAGTTTCTAGTGTGAGTTAGCAAGGAGTTACAGCATGTTTACTGCATTCAAGGGACAGTCTCCCAAGTTTTAAGGTGCTACTGTTCAGACTGAGCTATTTTCATTTGTTCTGCTTTATCATTGGATGAGTTATAGTGTTTATCTTCAGTGATTTACCTCATGAAATTACCAAGAGTGTGATTTATTTTATTGATTCCAAGGAAAGGTTATGTGAGAAGTCACATGTATTAGCATCATTTCTGTTTAGCCTCTTTTCTGTAGTCCTGTTGGTGAAGTTTGTCTGCAAAAGTTTGGGTTTTTTTTCCCCTTGAAAATTACCAATATATCTTTACCATTGTTTTGCTTGCAAGGACCCTTTTCTCAAGCCACTGTTTTATTAGTTTTTAGAATACTCTTGAAATGTAGCCTCAGTCCATCTGGGCAAACAAACTAAGTAGCATACATCAGCACCATCTCCTATGAGGAAAGAATAAAATAATCAAATAAATATGTACTTCACAAGCAGCTATGAATTTCTTACACAGTAAGACTTTCCTAGAGCAGGCACACTTAAGAGATGCCCATTATCAAGTCTTCCTCAATTCTGAAGTAGCTGGAAACAAAGGCATAGAAATTGGATCTGCCCACACCAAAATTTCTTTTAGTTTGATAGAAAATGACAGGCGCTGGTTTACATGGTGCTAAGCATCACTTGCTTTTAGTTGTATAGGATTTTTTTCTATTTAGGGTGAAATAAAGGTTTTGAGACACAATTTCAACTCAGTTCAAGCCTTGTGAGATGAACTTCGCTTAAGAGAACCATTAGTATCACAGTGCTGCCCTACCCCTTATTTAGCAAGATTTCCAATTCATCTCCAAGTATAATTAGTGTTTCTGGCTATGTATTAGAACTGTAAATGAAAATAATTTTATCAGAACTCTCTAAATAATTTTATAGGCTCTCTCCAGCTCTGTGATTTCAAAGGCATCTATGTGAATGTTCTTATTTTAAGGCACATAATGTGATAAATAAATGTTAAGTTTGATGTGGCACTGTTAAAGAGGCCAAATATTAGTTTGCTTAATAAAAATTGAAAAAAAAATCATAAAGACAAGTGGGCATTTAAGGAGCAAAATAGACAGGATTTATTTGCTTAAGGGAGAAATATAGTAAGTCTGTGCAACCTCAAAACCCATTAAGTAGCGAAGTTTTATGCAACTTCAAAACCTGTGTCAGTGTATTATGCACATTATGGTAATTTTGGACCAAAAATTTCTGTGCCTCACTCTAAGCATCAAAGCCAAGGAGAAAGGCAGATCAGGACAGAGTTCTGAAAGAGTGTCAGAACTTCAGAGCTATTAATTACTACTCATTGAAAATTTAAAGCTGGAAAAAAATTCCTAATAATGATATTTTTATTTTATTTCGCAGAAAATATCCCCAGTCTGTTGAAGTTCCTAGAAAGTTCTAGATTTTAAAGAAAAATTGTTGGTACTTGTGTTTGATTTTTAGCTTTAAGAAATGAATTAATTTAATAACTTAACTGCTCCCAAATTGTTTCAATTTATGTTTTGTTTCGTTTTGTTTTATTCAGGGGGGGAAGTCCCCAAAATGCCAAGAATGGTAAGAAAAACATAAATCTTCAAAACAATATTTCTTACTGAAACAATCTGGTTCCAACTTTTTTCTTCCTTTTTTTATTCTTCACACATTTTTAAATACTAAAATAACCTGGTACGTGGCTTGACTTTCAGCCTTGCTATTTTTGAGAATTCACAGCAGCTTTTCTCTGTGTCTGTTTACAACTGAATGTGACTGCAGGGGAGAATGGTCAAAGGAAGCACAAAATACCCTATTTGAAGATTATGTCAGAGTAGGAGAAGAACTAAGGCATGTGCCTCAGGTCCCCCATGTATTTCCACAATCGCTGTGGATTCACCACAGTGAATCCACAAAGTCTGTGCAATCACCTCTTTCCTGTTTACCCATGGTAGCTAGTTCAACTCTACTGTGCACATAAACTTGCTTATATGTATTTATATTCTGAATATTGCTTATATTGCAATATGTATTTATATTCTGATTTCTATTTTGCTGGATGTGGTCCCATGGGCATATAGTTATTTGATAATGCTATATTTTCTCAATTAGCTATTTTTCTGCCTTTTAGGACTTGACTATTCTTGCTACAAAAGATTCTTGATAAGACCTTTTGGAGGTATTGCACATTGTGCAATTCTTGAAGTGGAGGATGGTGGAGATCAACAGACATGGAGAATGATAAGAATTAGGCAAAGCAAACACTTCAGGGCTCAGATCAACAGATAATGCTCAATTTCAGACCACACTGACCTGTTCAGCTGAAAGATCACCCTGACACAGAGCACATGAAAGAAAACTATTCATTTCCATGAACTGCTATGACCATTTGAACGAATGTGACCCTCAAACTCCTCTTACCTTTTCCAATTCCACTATCCCATGGAACAAAAAAAAAAAAAAAAATTGCAAGGAGAATGAGTATTTTCCATTTTTAATAACCCTCCTTTTACATTAGAGAAGTGACAATGTAGTTTGTCCAATGAAATATCTAGAAAAAACACTCTGTGCCATTTCCAGATGAAATGAAGGCAGATTCTTAGAGTTTCACAATAGCAGTATTTGAGAAATAAGATATTCAGGATTATTGTACTGATTAAGATATACATATGAATAAGATTCTCAGTAAATATAAAATATTTGTAATCTGTAGTCTTATCCATAACAGCATTGCAGTATTCCATTCATTCTCAAACACATAAAGTGACACAGCAGGCATCAACAATAACTTGATGGTAGTGAGACCAGAAAATCTCCACTTGTAATAAACACAGACCTGCTTTTCCTACACAGATTAAGTATCATTACTTTGTTGCTAATTTACTAATGCATTGACTAAGAAAACAATATAATGTAGCTTCTATTAACTGGAAACTTAATAAGGCTGAAAATATATTGCAATCAAACATAGGAAAGGACAACGTCTCAAAAATCTCACATAAAATCCAGACAGAAAAGGTATACTAAAATTATAAATATTATTATATTTTTTCTCTGATAAAGGTAGGTTTTGTAATGGTGCTATAAAAGTGTGAATTTCTTGTAATTGATAATAAAAGGAAGTTAATTTGTCTTTATTTGCTGTGTTTTAAACAAAATTGAATTTCATTGTTCCATACATGCAAATATCAAGTAGGGTAAAGACACTTTATTTCACATCAAAAAAACCATTTGTATCTGAACATTTCAAGGAAAACAGCAGAAGGAAAAAAACCACTTCAAACCAAATAAATTTCATACAATGCCTGTCAAATAAGAACTGAGTTCATGTGTAAGACAGCTGGTGAAAGCAAAGGACTAGATTTGATAGACCAGGAGGTTCCTTTCCATGCCATGCCCTTATTTTCAGAAGCATTCATCATCAGTACTGTATTTTGCTCATACAGGAAAAAAACCTCAATAGCGTATAAATGTAATTTGTAGATGAGGTGTCTTTTATTGAGCTCATGTTTACTTCCATATGCCAATGGATACAGCACTAGCAATCTTAGCAGATCACCATCATTTACTACTTAAGACCATACTGGCCATCTTAAATACCAGTCTCAGCACAAGAAGGATTTCAAACTCATATGTTCAGCAGCATGAGGGAATTAGAGAGT
This sequence comes from Hylia prasina, assembly GCA_013397195.1. Lineage (NCBI taxonomy): Eukaryota > Metazoa > Chordata > Aves > Passeriformes > Sylviidae > Hylia > Hylia prasina. Next base: position 211,155 of record VYXD01011734.1, read on the forward strand.
AGTTTAATTTTGTGCTCACAGGGGTTATACATGAGCTGTGGATAATTGCACCTTGGAATTGCACTCTTTTTGAAGATGAGCGGCTGCCTCAGTATTTGGACTCGGTTCTTAACCTACAAGTGAAACACTTTGTTAATAACACCCAGAAATTCCTTATGACTTCTTAGTTTAGAACATTTCCAGTTACTAAATAAAGAAATCTATAAAAAAGTATTGTTATAAGAATTAATATGGAAATCCATGGGGAATATTTGGAACCACGCTTGTTGAGCCTTTTTTAGGTAACCCTCACAGCACATCTATGTAGAGCCTAAGGGGACTCAGGCAGTTGAGCCGGTACCAGAAACTTACTGTGTACAAGGTCTGAATGTGTTTTACATGGCTCAGACTGCAAGGAAAAGTAAAGTATTTGAAGCAGAAATCTCGACCTGCCCAGAAATACCACTTTACATGACAGAGAAGGGAAAACTTAGGAGTCGACTGAATGCCGGGAAAAGAGCTTAGCACAAAACCTGGATCGGGAGGTGCAACTTACATAATCTTCTGGACATGGCCAAGCCCTGGGTCAAGTGGGAGTGAGTTTCCAAAGAAAAATCATGCTACTGAATACATTCTGTCTTTCAGCTCTGGCAGTATCATCTTTGGAGTGTTGATCCTACAAACAAATTCACAGCTGAAAATTTCAATGAAATGCTGACAGGCACATGGATGTCCTTGTGTAAGTCTGCCTGTGCAAGCAGACACCCAGTGTGAAAACATTTTTGCCCTGGGGACTTGAGAATCAAAATCAATTTGCAGCACAAACAATGAAGAGACAGACACTGAAAATCTGTCTGCTTTTTACTATCCATGCACTATTAGTAACACATGTAATACTTTTCTTCTGTTTAAATATATGGAGTGAAATCCTTGCCGCAGTGAATTCAGTGGGAGTTTTGCCACGGCCTTCAATAAGGACAAAATTTTCTCCCAGGGCTGGTGTGATTTTCAGCCAGTCTTTTTCCCTTTAATACATGTGATGACAAACCCCTGTACCTCTATTCCAAGGATGGATCAGCACCCTGCAGTAATTAAAACTGCTGTAGTATATATCATATTTATCCACTATATTGTCTGAAAGACCATAGTGGAGAAACACTATTTTATGAGCTATAAAATAACTAAAATTTACCACAAGAAAACCCCAACCCCAAAGAGTTTCAAGATATTTTCACTTAAAATCTACTTCTAAACTAATCTCTAAATGGATGAAAATATGTATGCAGGTATCTCAGTACACAGCATACTTCCTCTGCCTGTCTGAAAGTTGGATTTGATCATTAAAAAGGTATCTAGTGCTAAAGTCCACACACACACATGAACATTTCACATACTAATATGAAAGAGCAGGTTCTGCTGGAAGCATGAAAAGCAAGTGTATGTTGTCATGAACATTGCTGAGATTTGCTGGGAAAGGGGAACCTCAATCCATTCCATTCCTATCAGTCAATGCCAGTGCCAACAAGAGATGCCAAGAGACTGGAGAGGGATTACAGGTCAGCAGAAGAGCAGCTGAAGAGCTTCACAAAGGAATTCCTGCCACTCCAGCCAGTTAATCTGCTTCTCCAGGGTCTCATTTTAAAGACCTCTATGAAAATGCACATAGGACAGGAGGAGCAAATAAACAGGAGGAGTTGGAGATGTACACACAACTGCATGACTTCACTGGCATCATGGAGACACGGTGGGATGGGCCCTGGGACTGGAGTGTTGGAATGGAAGGATACAGGCTCTTCGGGAAGGAGACAGGCAGGGGATGTGAGGAGGGACTGTCAACCCTATGCCAATGACCAGCTAGAGTGCACAGAGCTCAGCCACGAGCCTCAAATGAGGAGCCATCCAAGAACTCAGGGGTCAGGATTAAAGGGAAGGCAGGGACAGGTGACATTATAGTGGGGGGGGTCTGCCACAGGCCACCTGACCATGAAGAGGGAGTGGATAAGGTACTCTACAGACAGGAGCAGCTTCACATTCAGAAACCCTGGTCCTCACAGAGGACTTTGACCACCCCAGTATCTTCTGGAAGGACAGCCAGCAGGGCTTAAGCAATCCAGGGGGTTCCTGAAATTCATTTCCTTCTCCGTGTGACAGAGGAACCAACAAGGAGAGGTGTTGTTCTGGGCTTCCTTCTCAACAAGGAGAGATGGCGAGAAATGTGAAGCTCAAGGGGAGTTGGGCTGCAGTGACCAAGAAATGGTGGAACTTGAGCCTCCTAGGGCAGTGAAGAGGGTGTTCAGCAAACCCAGTACCCTGGATTTCAGGAGAGCTGACTTTTGCCTCTTCAGGGAAACAATGCACTCTCATGAGACCCCACCTGGAATCCTGCATTCAGTTCTGAGGCCCTTAACATAAGAAGGACATGGAACTGTTGGAGTGAGTACAGAGGAGGCCACAAAGATGGTCACAGGGGCAGAGCACCTCTGCTATGGAGACAGGCTGGGAGAGTTGTTACTCAGTTTGGAGAAGAGAAAGCATTGGGGAAACCTGATTGTGGCCTTCCTTATTCTATACTGAACAGGACCTATGAGAATGAGGACAAACTTTTCAGCAGAGCTTGTTGTGACAGAACAAGGGTTAACAGCTTTGAACTGAAAGACAGAAGGTTTAGATTAGATATAAGGAAGAAACTCATTACTATGAGGGCGGCGAGGCACTGGAACAGGTTGCCCAGAGAGGTGGTGAATGACCTACCCCTGTAAACAATCAAGGTCATAATGGACAGGGCTCTGAGCAACCTGATCTAGCTGAAGATGTCCTTGTTCATTGCAGGGGGGTTGGACTAGTTGACGTCTAAAGGTCTCTTGCAACCCAATCTATCCTATGATTCTGTGATCTTTAAGGTCTCTTTCAACATAAACCATTTCATGATCTTATTGTTTGCACTATGATTTCAGATTTCATACAAATGGCCAATGATAAATATCAGAAAAGAGTTTTAGAGAACTCATTCTCTTTGTAAACAGAGACAACATGTAAAATATTTATTTAACAAGCTGGATATAATGATTAACATTGCGGTCTAACATTGTAAGGATTTTGAGAAAAAGCTAATGCTGGACTAGCTTAAACTACGGTTCTAAATCTGAAAGATTCTGATCCCTGATACAGTAGGAAATGGAGATGTTCAACATTCCTAAACAGAAAGGCCTTTTACAGATTCTAGACCTTCACTGTGAGATGGAAAAACTTAAGATACCAGAGCCTTTTTCTTTTCTGACTTATGCTTTTACGTTTAAATAAAAGCTGTGCATAGAGATTCCAGGCAAGACCACATTCCTGTAAAGTTATGTGTCCAGTGCACAGATGCATAGACAGTGTCCTGAGCAAAAAATGATTCTTTTCTTGAGAGGGTAGTATGTTTGATTTTTACTTGAATGTCTAAACCTAATAAATAGATTTAATAAGATTTTAAGGGAGTATGAATTAAGACCACCCATGTGCTGTCAGATCTGCAGAATCCAAAATGGGTACCTGCACAGACACCCAGAGGGTTCATTAAAGTTTGCAAGAGGCTGTGGCTTTTTTTTTCACATATAGCTTGTAGGTTTGGGGCCAGAGGTTAATTAACTGATATGAACCATAGAAAGGAATAGTGTTAAAAACCTGTAAGATTGTTCAATTTGTCTCTTCAGACATAATTGGATGATTTAGCAGGTTTCTATCTCTCAGCTCCTACTAAACAACCAAGCTTTTTGATCTATAGATCTACAAATATAGTATTTGCTATACAAAATGGACTTAAATAATTGAAATTACTATTGTTATAATCTGAAGATGCTTACTACTTTTCCTGTATGATCATTCTATAGCTTTATTAGCCCTACTCTTGCTCTGCCATGCTGAAGAAATGGGAATTTACCCATGGAGTGGCTAAGTTTAAGCTTCCCTCTGAGATGCTTTTCATTAGTTTTAATTTAGAACAGGAGGTGAATCTCCCTACCATTCCCCTTTATCCTGCTTTGGTCACCACTGCCACTCTGCAGCACTCAAATTCTTTGGAATGAAACTGGCTCAAATGCTAGCAGACATCCAGGCCATGTGACTACACTAGAGCTAGTCTTAAATAATCCTCTTTCCCTTCAAAACTGTTGACTTGGATATTGGGTCACCAGCATCACCCATTTAACTTTGCAGATCTGCTCTGATTGTGCCACAGCAACTGTTGATGTAGAGGAGTCTCGTCCTGCACAGCAGGCACAGGTACCAGGGTAAAACTGGTCCAGGAGTTTAAGCACAACCCTGCACTATGGACCTAAATGACGTGTTAGATGATAGAGTGATGTGAACTTACCCCACAGCCCCATCCATACAAACTGCACAGCAGAGAAACTCAATCTCACCACTAATACAGGTCTGTATCTGCACAGCAATACTGGTGTGGTATAATCTGTATGACAAAACATCTATTTTGGAAGGCCCCTACTAACAGAAATTCAACCTTTTATTTGTCCCACTATTTAACAACTCTCAATTTGTTCCTTAAAATGGACACATCTTCTGATGTAAAGGGCACTCTGCTCTGACACTTATTGTCACTGAAATGTGCAATGTCTATTTTAAGAAGCAACAATAAGTACTCGGTGTCCATGCCCATGATAGGAGGGTGAAACTTAATGATCTCTAAGTTCCCTTCCAGCCCAAACCATTTCTATGATTCAGTCATCTGCTACTGAGAGTATTTTGTAAAAGTTGTTTCTACCCTCTGCTTTCTGATATGTAAGCTGCTGAATTACTGACCAATTTCATATAGGTGATGATATTAACATAGTTTAAAAGATGTGGAGTTGGTAAAATTGACCTGTGATTTAGTAAACTATGTGAAATGTAATTTTAACTAGGTGTTGAGTAAATAGGTGGTGTAAATAGATTGAAAATACTTCAAGAGTTACTTTAACTTACCTGAAAACACTGAAAGTGGCTTCAGACCATGTGATAAATGTGATAAACTCTCCAGCACATGCACCCTCATATTTCATTGTGAGTCACCCTGAATTGATCATTCATGCGCTCCTTTCATTTACCGAGGGAACACAAGTGTATTTCCAAGCATCCCGCTGAAATTGTGGCTGTTCCTGCCACCTCGTGGCACTTGCTCAGCTTAACAGAAACACAAACTAAGAACACATCATGGACCCACTTTCAAAGACACAGTAGGAAAACGAGCACAGGCTTTAGTTTTGAGATGACTATTTTGAGTCCCCTTGTTTTTTCAAGTTTGTTTACTACTACAAAGAAACAGCAAAACTTCCAGACTGACTTCAGGGGGGAAAAAAAAAGAAGTTATATGGATGTTTCAGAAGAGACACTGATTTTCCCAGGAAAACATAATAAACAATATGATTATTTTTATATCCCTAATTGCTAACTATAAATTACATTGCTTAAATAATTAACCTGGGGTGATCTGGGTAAAACGACCCATTTATTGTGGGATTTAACTTAGGCAGAAGTGTCTTCACTCTTCATTTTCAGAACACTGAAATGTCATTAATTTCTGCTATCACTACTCCTTCAGAACTCTGTGTCACCTACATCTTCCTTTTCAAAGCTATTTATTTAAAAGGCAAACATAAATGGTATGACAAGGAATGCTGCAGTGCCTTTTAGAAAAGCGAATAATTATATACAATAAAAATGTTTCTGGCAATCAGAAATCACTGATGTATTTGTAGGTTTGCACAAGAATCAAGCTGAGAGGGATGGAACTGCTGCATGGAGTGTTTCCTCTTCTCATATACTTTAGCATGTCATGAACTAACCCAGACCCATAGGAGACAAAGTACTCTGTTATGACAGACTGTCCTTCCTAAAAATGAGGAAGTGTAAATAATCTATTTTAGAAACAATTTTGATATCAATATTCAGAAACAATCTTAGAAAAACTAATGAGAGATCCCAGAATAGTTGCTGGGATTTAAAAGTAGGAAATTGGTGTTGCTTAATTCTTCTCTCCCCATGTGGAATGAAAGCAGTACGTAATTCTTTGTGAAGGTCAGGTGCTGCAAATGGGATTCATTCCAGTCAGCACACAGCACACAGAACCAGCTCCATGAATGTTCAGCTATTTAGTCACTCCAGAAGGAGTCATAAAGGACAAGATTAAGACCTAAAGCCTTTTCTATTTCTACACTGGGAGATACTCTCATCCTCTTGTAGTTTGTGCCTCCTGCCTTCCTTGGAGACAGGTGGTTACCTGATTTTGGTTTTTTTCTTTTCCCACATGGAATTCAGTAAGACTCACTTTTAAAACAAAACTCTAACAGAAGAGAAGATGCTGATAATTCTTCTCCTCCTTTTATACGGTATCCTACACACATCATATCTGCCATTTTTTTCACTATTCAAATCAAAGCAAATATATTTACCACCTACAAAGAACAATTTAAGAAGTCTGCAGACTACTTTTGGTGTTTCGAATGGGTGATGAACATCCACATTATCCAAACCCCATATTTTGGGTCTTATTTTTCAGTATGCCCCTCAGTTTTTACAACAAATAACAACTTTGCCTTATGTTCCCTGCCCTAGAAACCAGTTTTCCCAGCTGTTGGAAGTTAGCTAGAATGGTGATCAGATATTATGTGAGTTCAACAAGGTGCTCACTCACACAGCACTATGTTTTACATCCTGGCAGGCAGCTGGCAGCAGAGCTTCATTTATGATATTCTGAAGAAAACTTTTATTTCCTTTGTGTTACACTTTATCTGCCCGTGAGCACAGAAGACTTTTTTGATTTTAGGTTTTCATTAGCTATTTTAAAGCAAATACAGAGTCACAGCAGAATTTTCCTGATAAGAAAACATTTCTGAGTAGACAGTTATATTTTGGAACACATCTTGTTCAGTAGTCTGATATAGACAAGAAACAACCTGAGGTTCACTTTTGGGGTTTTGTCTTAGTCAAGATTTGTTAAGAGAGTAAAACCTCACATGACAAAATTATAATTCAATGGTATTTTATTTTTGTCAGTGAAATATAAAAATTACTTTCTAGAGTTTGTTAACCTTTCATACTGGGAAAAACAGCAAAAATATTTAATGAGTTCACCACAATGACAAGGAAGGAAAACATTAGGAATAACAACAACACAAAATTTTGAAAGTTCAAGAAAGTGAAAAAGATTAAAACCTCAGAGTTAGCTGTACTACTTTCATAGTACACAGTGCTGGGAAAACCCCCTGAGATCTAGTACTAATCAATGTGGATTGTGTAGTTTCAGCAGCATTTTAAAACATCTGCAATTCAAATGTAAACACTGAATAGGTTTTGCAAGTTTGCCGAAGTATTTGATAAGGATGTTCTGGGATATTGCAACACTGATTTCTGCTTTGGGCTATTACATGCTTCCTGATTGCTTCCAATGACCTACAGTGACTCTTCATGGCTCAAGTGTTATTGAAGGACCTCATTTCTGAGATGTGGCAGTGTTTTATGCATATGTGACACTTTCCAATGTGGATATCAAGCCTGGAGGGAAAAACATAAAAAACATACAACCCCTGAGCAAAACGTATCAAACGCCACCCCCACTCCTTTGTTAGAAAAGACATATTCTTTTACTGGCTCTAATTATGTGAATTCCAAATAAATTTTGGAACAAACCAGTAGAAAAAGTTCTTCTTTCAGAAAAAAAATGCAAGAAAGCTCCAGCATCCTGTCATCCCTGACAGATTGTCTGGTTATCACCTCTGTTTTGCCTTCCCCCCACATCCTCATCCTACATCCCAGCACAACTTCAGACAAGCAGGACACACTGTGTTCCACCATGAGTAACTGTCCATGGTTAAGGCACTCTGCAGGGAAATGGTACACATTTTTAAAACTCTCTCAGAAATGTACTCTTGCAGCTCAAGCTGCAAGAGTACATTTCTGAGAGCTCCAACCAGGTCATTGTATTACAGCTGCCATCACCATGTAATTTAAGTTGGAAAAAAATGTAGGTATCTCTGCCTTTAAAAAAGCAGTGGTAGCACTCTGCCTTTAGGACTGACTTCAGCCTCAATTACCAGAAAAAACATAACCATACCCCACAGCCTGATGTAGTATTTTGTACTCAGAAGTTCTAGACTGTTCCTTATCTAGTAACTGAGGTTTTTGAATTGTCCAGCCTTAGGCAATATTTTCTCTTCACAATATAGATAATGCTAGCACAATGTAGAAGCCTGGGTTCTAGATTTCAGCCTGAGGTTCCAATCTTGCAAGAATGTAACTTCTTTAAAAGATTTGGTTTTATCTTCCCTCTCTAAATATGCTAATGTACCCCCTTCTTACACAACTACCTAATTAGACTGTGGATGTAAAATCTGATCATCTGACACCAAGTGAAAGTAACTAATAGATAAACTAGACACTTTATCCAAAAACATGAAATTGAAGTTCTATCAATGCCAGACTTGCATAACCTTTGTTCTAAGTAGCTCTTACAAATGCTTGACCTTGAAAAACATGCTGGTCTACCTGCAAAATCAAATTAAGAGGTCCTGTAAATTTCAGGGTTAGTCTCAGCAGCTACAATACCACTTTAAACATATTATGCAGACTTTAATATAATAGCTGTCTTTGGGGATTACTGCATCCCCAAGTACTGCAAACCCAGCTTTTTTCTTTCTTAACTTTGTAAAGAAGTAACTATGGTGCAGCAATCCTGACACTTTGGGAAAACAAAGGGCAAAAATTGAAAATAAACCCTTAGAAATTATTATACACAGCTGAACTCTTTCTAGAGTGAAATCAGTTACAGACATAACATCACGTTGATATTTTTAGGAATATACTTCATATCAAGTTTTCTTGTTGGGACCACCTCAGCTTATACTCTTTGTAAAATAATCCCAAATAAAATAAAAAAGCAACACTGCCTCTAAGGCCCGAGAAAAAAAAGAAAAAATCTGACGTACATGCAAGAACAAGTGGGGCAGCACTTTGCACTCTGTTAAGATATACTTTTCTCAGCCTAGAGATTTTCTTTTTGCTAACAGGAAAGAATAAGAGCTCTCAAATCCTCTTCAGGCAGCTCCAGGCATTTCTATGATCCACAGGCACTTTTCTCAAAGCTCACGTGACATCTTAAATATACGACACCTGCAACGTGCAAACGCAAAGGAGAAACAACAACAAGCAAGCACACGAACAAACAAAGCACAACTCCAGAAGGAAAGGGAAGCAGGCCGTAGTGCCCCGCGGGAAGGCGGGACCGGGACTCGAACCCAAGATCCCAGAGCTCACCCCGGGCTCTCCTAAACCCCGCGCCAGAGGCGCGAAAATCCCGGGTGCTCCCGCTGCGCACGCGCGTTGCCGGGCGGCACGTTCCGGGCGCGCTTCGCGCCGCCATTTTGGGCGTGCGGCGCTGCCGGGTGCGCTCGGCGCTGCCGCCCGCGGGCGGTGAGGCGGCTGCGGCCGCTGCTGAAAGGCGCTGGGCTCCGCTCGCCCTGGGCGGCCGCAGCCTCTGCCCCTGCTCGCCTCCTCTCAGGTGAGTGTGGTGTCAGACAGCGCCGGTCAGAGTGCCTGCTTGAGTCACAGGCAGCTCAACCTGTATCTTGTGTCCTGCATTTGGTTGCGTTTAAAAGTCCTTTTGTTATGGCATGAGCTGTCTGTAAGTTAGTGGTGCGGGATAGAAGTATGCGTTTTGATGGCTGAAGAGTTGCAAACAAGTACAAACGTGTGACCACTGCTGTTTAGAAAGTAGAGGATAGGTGCCTGTGTGATGTTCCTCCGACTGGTTTGGTTTTTTGAGCTTCAGTGAAGAAAGAATAGCCACACTGTGTTTTTAGGAGGGCGCATTCAGTTTTGTAATTTCGTTTTTTGTAATCTTAAGATTGTATTTTAGCTAAGTATGAGGAACTTTTCCAGGGTGTGTTTATCAGGCAGGAGGAGGATTTAGAGAATCACAGAATGGTTTGTGTTGGAAGGAGCTTTAAAGTTCATCCAGTTTCAATGCACCTGCCATGGGCAGGGACACCTTCTACTGGACCAGGTTGCTCAGAGTCATCCAGCCTGTCCTTGGACACTTCCAGAGATGGGGCACAGCCTGTTCTGGTGCTTCACCACCTTCATAATGAAATATTTCTTAGTAATAGCTAATCTAAATCTACTCCCTTTCAGTTTAAAGACATTCCCCTCTTTCCTATTGCTTCATGCCCTTGTAGAAGGTCCCTTTCCAACACCTTTAGGTATTGTAAGGTGCTGTTAGGGCTCTGTGGAACCATTTTTCAGGTTGAATAACCCAGCTCCCTTAGCCTGTCTTCGTAGGAGAAATGCTCCAGCCCTCATAATTTTTGTGGCTTCTTCTGAACTTGCTCCAACATGTCCATGTTCTTCCTGTGCTGGGGACCCCAGAGCTGGATGCAGCACTGCAGGCAGGGCAGAGGGGCAGAATTTCCTCCCTGGACCTGCTGCCCATGATGCCTTTGATGCAGCCCAGGTTGTGTTTGGCTTCCTGGACTGTGAGTCTGCAATGCGAAAAAATGTTGAGTGAGCTTCTTATCAACTAACACCCTAAAGACTTTATCCTCAGGGCTGCTCTCAGTAAGAGAAGTAGTACAAGAATTTAGTTTACTTGTATTTTTTCTAACACTTTTTCTATCATGTTTCCTCATAGAGAGATACAGAGTTGTTGATTACTGGGTTGTGTTTCCTTTAGAAGATGTGTTACCAATGAATAAGCCTTACCGGAGCAAAGGTGGGTAAACAGCAAAAGGCCATTTTGTAACGTTAGAAATATTTCTGTGTCAGTGCGATGCTGTTACTCAGACTGTGATAACAGACAAGCATTAATGCACAAATTGGTTTTTTTGTTACGTGTTAGTGCAAATAAGGCACAGTTTCAGTGAAGGGGGGAAAAAAGGGAGCAGAGTTTCAGTCAGGCCCCTTCTAAGTCATTGTAGTGATCAAATGCTCCTTCCAGGCAGACAGAACCAATTCCTTAAGGCTGTTTTCTTTCATTAAAAGCACCCAGATTTTCACTTTCTGTTACAGGGGAAGGTGGAAAAAAGGCGCCATGTTGAAGCAGGAATTTGTCAGATCTGGGTTTGATACTTCTTTTACTGGTATGGAGTTTTTTTGGTGTTCACTTTTTTTTTTT
>VYXD01011734.1:222322-268436 GCA_013397195.1 Hylia prasina
GTTTTGTTTTGTTTTAGAAGTTATGCATCCTTCTGCCCTACTGCTTTACAGCACAGGTACTCATTTATTAGCATGTCTTTTTTTTTTCCCTTTTTGTTTTGTTTTGTTTTGGTTTTTTTAACAAGAATGTTAGGGATCAATACTTTTTATGAAGACAGGTTGTGTATTCAGTAGCTACTTCATGTATGCTTATGATGAAAACTATCATGACAGTTTCACTGGAGATTTTTTGCAGGTCAAGGGGGATTTTGCCCCAAAATCTTGTAGTTGAAACTGAAAGTTTAAGTTCCAACTTTACATAAAAATGCATAAATCAAGGTTATCTTTGTCCAGACTATCATTGATTGTTTATTCGCTGTCTTTGCATTTGATGTTGTGTACCTCAAATTACTTTGTTAGAACAGCAGTTCATTTAATAGAATTACATCATTAAATTAGGGTCATACACAGCCTTTTTAAACAATGTGAAGTCTCAGATTCACACATTCAGATTCACTGAGTCATTGATCTATGAATTGAACTGGAAATTGAGCTTCAAGACTGGATTATATATCAGAAAAGTACCTGAATGTTTTGGAGACATTTATACTGCCACAATTGGTGTGTTGAGACCATACAAAACACAGCTGGCACTGTTGTTACTTGATGAGCAGTGCAGAAGTGTTGCACATAGATGGTAATCTCAGGATGTCCTTGCATTTATGAGAACCTGAAATAGGCTATTGGTGCAGTTGGTACAGACAGCCAGAGTAAACAGTAGAGCGCAGAGCTGTGAGTTGTTGGTGATTTGAAGAAGTGGTTTAGACAGAAAAAGCAAGGTGAGTAGGGAATGAGTCCTTGGTCCTTTACATATTAAAAGGAAAGAGAAACAGACTGGAATACCTTGGTGTTATTGTGGGAGCAACATTTTAGTTAAAATTTCTCTCAAGTGATAAAACCAGTCTGTAGCCGCATGAGCGAATCCAGAGGTATTTCTTTTCATGTTATCTGAGCATGTCTTTACTAAGAGAAAGAAGTGTGTGGAATGTATCCCAGTTGCCTAAAACATGACATTCTTAAATGTTTAGTATATGTTTTAGCCAGAATTTTAATAATATGCTGTTTAACCATTTTGAAAACAAATGTGACGTATCATGTAAGGAATTAGTTGCAAAAAAAAAAAAAAAGGCAGAATATTATCAAGATGATCATACTCCTTTTCTTTGCAGACAGGATGGAATCTCTGACTCCTTCACCAGACTCAGTAGATAAGAAATTGAAGATAACTCATGTAGAATGTCACCCTGAGTGCTTGGTTATAGTGTTCCAGGCTCAATGCAACGCAGGGTGTGAGCTTGACTATTACATACTTCAAAATGAAATACAGCGTGTGTTCAAAGTAAAAGATGATGTCTGTGTTGGTGGATCTTGCTTGGTGGAAGACACAGAAGGAGAATGGCATAGAGGAAGAGTTCTGAGAAAGAAAGGGAATATCTATGAGGCTTTTCTGATAGACTCTGGACACGTGTTGGCTGTTGAGGAAACACATCTTGCCGCTGCTTGTGATGAATTGTTTCACCTGCCTCCAAAGGTGATTTTGGGTGTTTTTGCAAGCATACTTCCTCTTGGAGAAAGATGGGGTCCAAAAGCCGTTAACTATTTTTCATCTCTGGTAGGATTACAGATCACAGGTCATGTGAAGGCTGTTACACCATATCAGCTGTTTATTCTAGAAGTGCCTAAGATTATTACTGATGTTCTTGAACTGCAGCTGGGTAAATTTATGGATGGAGATTCATTTTGTCTTGTTGTAGAAACTTTAAGAGCACTGCCCCAAGGAATGCTTTGTAAGAGAATGCCGCAACTGTTAAAACAGAAATATCCATTCCGGGAGTTACTTACCTTAAATAATTCTGAGAAACCAACAGATTTTTGGCACGTTCCAGATCAACTCTTTCCATGTCTACCTGTTGGCAGCAAAGAAAATGTAAAAATAACTGGTGCTATAAGCCCAAATAAATTTTATTGTCAGATACAGAAATGTTTGAAAGAACTGGAATGTTTGACAGGAGCTATGTGTTCGTACTATGATGCTCTTGTTGGAGAAAATACCACATCTTGTGATAGTTTAGGGCTGCTCTGTGCTGCCAAGAGGCAAAATGGACAGTGGCATAGAGGAGTGATAAAAAAACTTCTCTCTGACCACGTGGAGGTCTGGTTTATGGATTTTGGCATTATTGAAATTGTGCCACCTAGTTGTATTCGGAAACTGAAAGCTGAGTTCATGATATTGCCAATGATTTCATTTCCATGTGCGCTGTCTTGTTTTGGTAGTCAGGATGAAACAGTAATAAAATTTCAGCTCAAGGAACTTACACAAGCCTTAATAGGACAAACCTCGGTGTGTGTCCATGTTGATTTATATAATAACACTGAACGCTTGTATTATGTAACACTGCAGAAACAAAATCCTGGAATTAATGCTGAGCATCCAGAAAACCAGAATGAGGCAGCTGCACCCTGTGTCTCGCTTTTGGAAACAAAAACCAGAAGTATTGCACTAAACCATAAACTAAGTCCTGAAAGAAACAATTCATCTAAGAATTACTCTGGAAACAAGGATACAAAGACCTGCTTACCTGAATGGGAAATTTCTTTTTCCATCCCCTGCAAGAGAGAAGAGATGCAAATGAACTCTTTTTATGGAGCTTTTGTAGTGTATGTTGTAAATCCATCTGACTTTTGGATTCAAACATGCAGATACCAGAATGAATTTCAGGCACTGATGCAAAACATTGCCTGCACATACAGCCAGTGTAGAGATGATGAGATGGTCCTTAAAAAGCCAGAACCTGGGTTGCTGTGCTGTGCCCGGTATAGCAGGGATGGGTGTTACTACCGGGGTGTTGTCACAAAAGTGTTTCGTGTTAGCATTATGGTTTACTTTTTGGATTTTGGTAATACAGATACAATACCTTGTCACTATGTGAAAACATTGCTTCCCCAGTTTTCTGATTTACCAGCTTTAGCTATGTGTTGTTCCCTTGCTTGCACATTTCCTGTTGATGGTGTGTGGGTTAAAAAAGAAACTGATTTTTTTAAAAACGTGGTGTTGAACAAACCACTGCTGCTTCATGTCATTGGAAAACAAAACAACAAGTATATTGTTAATGTGCAATGTCATACTGGTTTCCTGCAAGGAAATGTTGCTGCATGTATGGTTCAAGCTGGTTACGCTGAATATCGGCTAAAGCCACCAGATTCTGTTCTCAGGGCAGCAAAAAAGCAGCACAACGGGAATCACCTCAAATGTAAAAAAGAAAAAAATAATGCAGAGAGCACCAGTAATATTTGCAAAAATAAGGCATCTGGAAATGGAGACACACTTCAGAAGGAAGGATCATTAAATGTCTCGCCAGTGCCTAGAGATTCTTTTGTGCCATCCTCTTTAGGAGAAGGTGCTGTCTCTAAAATGCATAAATCGGTATTTGAAGAAAAATTAGTTTATAAAGGGCTTGTGTTTAAACCAGGAACTGTTTATGAAGTGGTGTGTTCTTGCATTTCTTCCCCAGCAGATTTTTCATGTCAGCTGCAAAGCAAATTGCCAGAGCTACATAACTTAATGGGACAAATTCAGACGTATTATAAAGATCATACCAGTCCCTACAAAACTGGACAGGTTGTCTGTGTTGTTAAGAGCCCCAAAAACGGGAAGTGGTACAGAGCAACTGTTGTGCAGCAGGTATCCACAAATGAAGTTGATGTGGTTTTTGTAGACTATGGTTATCGGGAAAGAGTTTCACTTAAAGATGTTCAGGGTATTGTTCCAGATTTCCTAACTCTAGAGGCTCAAGCATTTCGATGTGGACTTAAAAATGTAGTCTTACAGACTGACTCAGTTAATTGTTCTGAAGAAGTGCGTAGACAATTTGAAGACTTCATTTCTTCTTCTGGAGGGCCACTGACTTGCACCATTTATGCTCTTGTTCTTGTGAGCCCCAACTGTTTATGCAATGTAGTTGAATTACAGACCCCACATAGCAGTGTAGAGGAATTCTTCAGAGAACGTGGTCTCACGCAGTCTGAATGTGTTGGATGGAGAAACCTTTCATCTTTGGGTTCTCTGTACAGTTTTTGCTATTCGTCTTTTAATTTAAAAATTGGAAGTGAGGAGGAGGTTTATATAACTCACATAAATAGTCCTTCAAAATTCTATTGTCAGCTTAATCGAAACACTGAAACTCTTGAGGCATTGATGAAGAAGGTTAGTGACATAAGTAAAATGTCAAGTAATGCAAATTGCCATAGCAATACACGACTATGTATAGCCAGATATGTGGAAGATGGTCTCTTTTACAGAGCTTTGGCTTTTCCCGTGGAATCAACATCCTTTCTGTGGGTTGACTATGTGGATTTTGGAAATAAGAGTATGGTGGAGCGAGACCAGTTGATGCCTATTCCAGATTCTGCCACTGACCTACTATTCACACCCATGCAAGCTATTAAATTCTGTCTGTCAGATCTTAGAGGGGCAGAATTTCCAGCAAGAATTACTACATGGTTTGTAAAAACATTCCTTGGTAAACTACTGAAGGCTGTAATTTTATCCAGAGAATCAGATGGGAAGATTGTTGTGGAATTGTATGATGGACAGCTCAAAGTAAGTCAGAAAGTTAAAGAAAAGGTATTAGAAGAGTTGGCACGGGAAAACCATACAGAACAATTTAGAAGTAATGAAGGAGGGATGTGTCACATGAAAGATGATAAAGAAAATGATAAAGGAACTGTTAAAGATCCTGAAATACTTAAATTGAAAACTGAAGTGAAATGTCAAGTCTATGGTGAGTATTTCCAGGCAGATACTGGTGAGAATTTTGGAGATGAAGAGCAAACTGCATGTAGCACACCAAAGTTGTGCAATGGATTCCCAAAACAGCAAACTTTACAGGACAGCAAAGAGCAAGGTTTTAGAAATACTTTCAGTGCTCTTCCAGAGAATGGAGAGGAACGTTGGATTGGACAACCTGCTTCTCACTCACTCTCTTATTCTGCTTTACATTCAAAGGAAATAACTGTAAATGCTCTCTCTGAATCTCAGAATGAAAGACCAAATTGTACAGGTCAACAAGAAAGGAGTAATAAAAAAATACCTACATTAATGAGTCTTCCACAGCGTGATATCGAGGTGAATACTGAAGTAGTGGGCTATATTTCTCATATGAATAGTCCATCAAGTTTCTATGTTCACTTTGCCAAGGATGAAAACTTAATAATAAAACTAGCAGATGATTTAAATGAAAGCTTGGAGAACAGAGGTCGGGCAAATTGCTTAAATGAGCTCATGGTAGGGGATCTCATTGTTGCAGAGCATGACGCTGATTGTTTTTACTATAGAGCAGTTATTAAAACTCTGAAATCAGGAAACTCCTATGAGGTAGAATTTATTGACTATGGTAATGCTGCAGTTGTAAGTTCATCAAAAATCTGCAGGATTCCAGAAAAGTTCTTAACTCTGCCAAGGTTTAGTGTTCATTGTTTCCTTAGCAGTGTAAAAAGTTTTCCTGGTGAAAGCTGGCCTAAAGAAAGAGCTACTTATTTTACAAGAACAGTAAGTGACAAGCCAATAGCTTGCAAGTTCTTACAGCAACATGGAGAAAAATGGGAAATAGATGTAATTTGTGATGGGGAATCTTTGTCTAACAGCTTCTTGCATAAAACAGACAACATAAAGTTGAAAAGCACATGGATATTTGCTTTGGAAAATAAGCCTAAGCAAAATGGTAATCCTCGAAAGTCAAAGAATAAATTAGGTGGCCAAAATAAAACCAAGGCTGCTGGGATGAAAAATATTTCTGTAAAGCACTTAAGTCTCCTTCATCAGGTTTTAAATTCTGGACAAGTAGAAGCAGCAGAAGTAGTTAATATTTCAAAGAGTGGAGAATTTTATGTACAGTTACTTAAAAATCTGCAAATACTACATGAGTTAAATGTAATGCTTGACAAAGAAGCACAAAGATGTGATTTGCTTAGAGTGGATGACATTGAACAGGGACTGGAATGCCTTACACAGTCTGAAAAGAACTTAAAATGGTATCGTTCAAAAGTGATAAAGAAATTTGTCAGGGAAAAGTTAATGCTAGTTTTTTTCATGGATTATGGGACATGTGAGATGGTGTCCTTAAATAATGCAAAGATGCTTAGTGATGACATTAAAAGTATTCCTAAACAAGCTGTTTTTTGTAGGTGGAATTGTTTTAAAAACCTGAAAAAAATTCACTTAGGCCATGTAGTAAATGCACTCCTGGATTGTGAAATAAGGATCTTGTTTTTGAGATATTTTAAATCATCTGATATCTGGGAGGTAGATATTTTAATAGGAGAAATTACGCTTCAGGAGTATTTGAACCAGCTCGTAAGTCATTGTTGGACAATCGTTGGACCAGAAGAATGTAGTAATACAAACTGTAAGGAGTTTGATACGTCACTCAAGATACATCCAGTTATGTGGATGCTGCTGCGTAGTGGCAGAACATATCCTGGGTGTGCAACTGCAGTAACTGATCCTTCAAACTTCAGCATCCAATTCGAAATCTTCTTTGATTGCATGCGAAACTTGTCCTTGCTGCTCTCTGACCTTCCGGAGAACTTGCCAGCTCTGCCAGAAGAACATGTGACACCTGGTGCTACCTGCTTGATCGAGTTTGGGCAGGAAGCAGAGTGGTACAGAGCAGAAATTAGTGAAGTAACAAGTCAGTCTGTCATTCTTACATTTATTGATTATGGCTTTCTGAGGACCATCCCTTATTCTGATATCCATAAACTGAAACTTGTTCCAGAGAGTCTGTTATACTTGCCACGCTTGGCACACTCCTGTTCTTTGCATGATACAGTTCCCGGCAAGGGGGAACACTGGAGTGAGGAAGCTATACTTCTGTTTCAGAAGCTTCTTCATAAACCAGGTCTGATATTTCATTTCATCCACTATGGCTCTGAAATGAAGTTAGAGGTGGATGTTCTGTGTGAGGATAGCAATCTATCTGATGTCCTAATTGCTGCAGGCCACGCAGTCTGCTCTCACGGTAGGTGCTGTCCCATTCCAGTTGACAGACTCTAATCAGAAAAAAGGATTGCAAGTGAAGTGGCCAGATTCTAGTTAAAATGCTTCCCTTTGTGAACCAGAATATAATTGTGATGAAAATTCTGATTTTGCTGACAGAGGTTGGGCAAAGAAGAGAAACAAAAAAGCTTTTTGTAGCACAGCATTAGCTATAAAAGTTTCAAAGAAGGGAGTATGTTAAAGTGGCTGCTGTAATATCATTTACAAAGGATCTGAGTTTACAACACTGAAAGGAAAGAAAACCTAAAAAAGATGGACAGTACTGTGAGGATGTTGCGATTTTTTTCAGCATTATGATGACAAGAAAAGTAAAGTAGTCATAACACAGAGTAGATCTCCTACCAGAACCATTGGCTGAGACTTGTGATTCTGATGTTCTACAGTCTGGAAAGATAGTGTGTGGAGCTACTGTCAAAGAATTAGTTGAATAATCAGTACGCTGCAGTTAGAAAAGCACTATTTCAAAATGAAATAAACCAAACAACCTTTTTGTTGGCATGCTCTCAAAGTTTCTGTATTATTTGCAGTAACCTCTGGTTTACAGTAATGATGTCTCCATGTTTTGGATGTTCAGAAAACAAAGATGCCAGACATACACTTTTCTTTGTTTCTGATTCCAGAGTTTCCACGTGAGAAAGGTTTTAGTGTTTACTGGGTCTGGATCCCCATTTATGGGAGAGACATGCATTAAGTTGTTTCCAATTAGCTCTTGATGTGCAGGTGCCATTGCCCCTTCTGAAAGTTCCCTTGGTATGTGAGATGCCTCATCTGGGGGTTTTTCACTCTGCCAAGTACGTGTGTTCCACTGCAATCTCTCCTTCATTCCATCTGCCGGAATGAAGAGAAGGAGTGTTTTCCAGGTGCTTAGTCTATACACTGTAAAGTCAAAATATTGTTTGTATCTTAAAGGGAAACATTCAGAACCTTTCCTTCTTTTCTCCTTTGTGGGAGGAGGAAATTTCAGAACCGAAAAGCGATGGTAATACTGTGTATCTTACAAGGGTATTTTCAGTATCTAGTCTGAAATGGTAAGAATTTGTCAGCTGTTTTTCTGATTTATTTGTTTATTTTTTTGCCCTCACCTCCTTCCTCAGTTGTTTGGACGAAGATAAAGTGTGAAGAGTCCTGAAGCAATGAGGGGTTTTCTTTGTATGCTCTGTGATCAGTGAGAAAATGAATTCAACCCTAATGATAGACAACATATCTAATGCATCTCTAGAACTAAACAAGACTTAACAACATGTATCCCCTTTGCCCACCTGCTGCTCCCCACCCCTCCCCTCTACATCACAACGTATTTAAGTCATGTGAAAATCTGAAAGCTTTATCTGAAAAATAGATTTTTAAATTTTTTTTCAGTAAGAGAGACAGGTCTGGAAAAGTCAATTAAGAGGGGAGGCAATGCGAGCTGATCTTTACAGGGCTCACTCTGCTGGTGAGTTATTCTTGAAGCTTATAATATTTTCATTGTACAAGTGAAAAACGCCCATTACTAACAAATCAGAAAATGTGTAAGATGAAATTTCTCAAGTAACTACTATTTAAAGTATCAGTAGTGTTATGTTAATATAGTGATTACAATAAAGTGGTGGGGGGTGTAACCACTTGTGATTTTTTTTTCTTTATATTGCACTGTTTCTTTATATTTCAGAATTTCAAGTTTTTCCTGCTTAAAATTGTAAGCTTACCTGGCACATTCTTTGTCAATAGTTAGACATACTGCTGGCTGTTAGTATAAAACACAAAGGTTGTATTGTGCAACATTACTCATGTTGAGTGATGACTTTTACACTTGCTGTGCTGGTTCATTGTAATGCCACGTAGAAGCACTGACACTTCACTGATTCTAACTTCTGGCTGTCTTTCAGTTGGAAAAGTAGGATCTTGGACATCTGTTCTTTTTAAAAATCATTTGGGTACCCTAAATGCAGACATATTGTGTACAGTAATACAGAACTTGTGTGTTTGGTTAGATATTTTTTTGCTGATGTACATTGTGCTTTAACTTGTACGTGGTTGTAGAATATTGCTTCTCTGATGTTAAAAATGGAGCCTAGAAATGATGTATGAATAAGAAAAAAATAAACAGCTGTGTGTACTGTTTTTATGTTCTGAAAATTGCAAATGTTAGATTTATTTTCAAGAATGTGTGTTTTGTTTTCAACTTGTAATGAGACTAACTCGTGATAGTAATTCCTTTACTGAAGGTCTGATGCTCAAAAGGCTTCAAGTAAAAATCAGATAATTGAAAGTATTTCAGTATTATACTGCATCTGTAAATACAAAGAATGTCCTGTTGCCACTGTTGATGCAGATTCTCAGAATTGCATTACAAGGATGTGTTATGATCGTTAGACTGAGTTGCTGGGAGGTCTGGCTGTGTATTTTATGCCCAGTCTTCCTTCTCTGGTGTGTACCTCTGCTGTTAAAACGTTTTTCTTGTAAGAAGGAGAATCTATACTCAGAAACCAGTTGAAAGAAGTTGTCAGTTATTTAGGATGTAGAACTTTAGGTGTGTTTTCATACTTGTTTTAGAATGAGCATAATGCTGAACAAATGCAGTACTTCATGTAGTAGTAAAATTTTTTGCTAAAATTTAATTTGAAAGTAATGGTTATCTCTTTTTTGTATTTTTGTATTTATTTATACTGTATCATTGATGACTAATTATTTTTAATCCACGAAAATGATAGAGGACCAGTTTCATTTGTTTGGAATTCAAAATGTTCGTGTGTATACTGCCTTTTTGTCATGAATAAAATAAAATTAATACTAAAAATAATAAATAAAATCCTTATCTCCTCTGTGTAACTTGCCCTGCTGTTGATGAATGATTGGAAAATACCTGAAGCTACATCAGTATTTGTTGCGTGGGACTTCCAGGAGGAAGTGCCTCTTGCTGATTTAAGAGTAACTTTGCAGTACCGCCAGATGAAATGTGGTCAGACTTGAGCCACCAGAAACTGCAGGCCTGAGAGTTGGAGACAAGGTCATTGAGAATTCACGTAGGAAGAGAGGCAAAGAAGGGAAAGGCTTCACTGGGAGTAGGAGATGAGTAGTTCAGGTGCTTTTCAAGGGCTAGTTACTGAATGTTTGTGTGGGTCAGGCAGCATAGAAGTGTAAGCTTTCAGGCAGAAATTGGGGCTTCAGTGCTAAACTAGTGTGTTAAGATTAGTTTTCAGTAAAAAGTTAGGAAATTAAGTGGGAGTGTAGTGTTTGAAGAAGAGCTCCTAGAAACTAACAGATTATCATCTGTTTTGTAAAGGCAAATTAAAGGATGGAAAAGAGCCTTGGACAGTGCTTTTAATTGTCCATTAATTACCAATTAATTGCCAGTCTGCAGAGGACTGCATGTGCATGCTTGACGGTTTTGTGTTGGTGGTAGATGCCCGGCTGGGGACAAGTTTCATTCCTCACAGACAACTGCACTTCCTGACCTTACTTCTTTGCTACCCCTGTGCCTTTGCCCACATTCCTCCCAAATAAACAGCCCATCCCAAATGTAATAGATATGTCTGGCTGTGATGGCTGCATCTGAATCAGTAGACCCAGGGTCCACAGTCAACACAGTAGCCAAGGGCTAATCTGAGCCATTGTGCTGGTCAAGGCTGGACTCAAACCAGGTTTGGAGAAAACTAACTGGTATCATTCAATTATCTTCATAACTAGTGGAAAGCCCAGGGCCTGTTGAGGCTGTGTGCCAGGATCTCCTCTTGAGCAGGGACACCTCTCATGGTTACTCCTTGAGGCTGAGAGCTTGCTTCCTGCAGCAGATTCTCGGTAAGTGAGTAAGAGTGTGTTAAACTTCGAAATATCTTAGCTGTGTGATACAAAGGGTTGATTGTGTACATGCAGTCCTTTAGACATAAACCATTGACCAAGGCTGAGATTAGGGCTGGATCCAGCTACAGCTAAACTCCCTTCTGAGAGAGAGTTGGGAAGCAGGGCGGGTCCTTTTTGAGGCTCATGTCTCAACAGGAGGGTCTCCCTGTTAGTTTTGTCTGACCCTGACCTCTATGCAGTAAATAAGCAAATATATCTTGCCATCAGATTTTGTTAAACCACTCTTAAATTATCAAATTTTTTTATCAGTAAACATTTTGCTGCTTCTTTCTTACAAAGGCATCACTCTGTCTGCAATAAGGAAGCAGTGGAGTATTTGCCCATGAAGAACATTTTAAGGGCCACAGGCAGCAATCCAGAGGGAGAGGCTGGAGAAATGGGTCAGTAGAAACAATGAAATGTAACAGGAACAAATGGTCATAAATGGAAATGAAAGGTTTAGGCTGGAAAGCATGATATTTTCTGAATGAGGACAGTCAAGTGTTGAAGAAGGTTGTTCAGGGAGAGAGCGCAGTCTCTGTCCTGGGTACTTGCCATCACCCAGCTGGATAAAGTTCTGAGAAACCTGGTCTGACCACATAGCTGACCAGTTCAGAGCAGGAAGTTAACTAAGGGAACTCTAGAACTAAGGGAACCTCTTCATTTGAATTTCCCTGTTACTGCTGCAGCTCCTCTTCATATCTTAGGAAAATCGAAAGCCTTGCTTTGATTACTCAGAAGGGATCGGGATACTTCTTTGGTAGATTGTGTTGTCTCCCACTGACAGACAACTCCTGTGGTGACACTAGGCAGGGCCTGTTGCGATAGGGCAGGTTTTAAACTAAAAGAAGGTAGACTGAGTAGATACAAGGAAAAGCTTTATTGCAATGGGGGCAGTGAAACACTGGCACAGTTTGCTCAGAGAGGTGGTAGATGCCCCATCCTTGGAAACATGGAAGAGCAGTTTGGACATGGCTCTGAGCAAACTAAGCTAGTTGGAGACGCTCCTGCAGGGAGATCAGACTAGATGAACCTTAGAGGTCTCATCATGATCAGGCAGAGTAGGAGGAAAAAATTGGAGATGCTATTCCTGATATAAGAAACTGTGTAGTGGCAAATTCCTGTTATCCGCAGAGAAATATATGCTGTATTTGCAGATTGGTTATTCAAAAGTACTTAAAAATGCACATTTCCATTAATGCTGACTAAATTTCTATATCTCAATTGTTTACACACAATTTAAAATCTCATCTTTTTTTTATTTCTCTTCAAGAATCAATTTTTCCATCATAATAAACATTGTGAAACAAAATTATGGAAGTAGTTAGTCAGCTCTGAACTGACTTTAGGGACAGCTATCTTGATTCCTGCAGTTTTAATAAGAAAGTTTCTAGGGCTACTGTGTCTAGATCTGCATAATGAAGGAATTAAAATGGTGATTGCAGCATAATTTTTAGTGAGCAGTAAACATTACGAATCCTACTGAGTGACCCTGAAATATAATTAGGCCTTGTTCTGTGAAATTATTTTCCTGTGACTCTAAAGAAATGGAATAAAAGTGGGGTTTAAATGGGTTTAATATTCTTTTTATTTTTGTACTTTAAAGGAATACCAAGGTGTTAAGAGGGAAAACACTATTTGACAGACTTTGATTCTGATTAATTCTTTAGTGTTTAATCACCTTGATTTCATAGGAGTTTGAACTTAACGCATAATATATGATCAAGCCCTTTAATTATGTTCATTTTCTTTTAAGCCATGGAGTGCCATTGATCTCTAATCTGACATTCCATATAACATGGAATTTCACTTACTTTTGCATTAAGCCAGTATTCCCCCTTCTGCCTCCAAGGGTTCAAGCCTTCATCTCTCATTTCCCACCTTCAAGCTAAAAGCTTGGTACTCACCCCCTTGAAGCTGTTTTACTGTACTAAAAAGTATTAAAGAGCTGTGATGTCTCTCTAGCCACAGGAGTCAAGCCGAATAACTAGACAATTTCTTGAGCAGGGGAAAACGTATGCTTCAGTTTCTCCTCAAAGGATTTTGTAAGCATTTTTATTTGAAAAACTCATTGATGAAACAACTCTGGGAGCAGATATTAGGAGTTTCATAATCCTGTCATGTTCACTGCATTTTGCATCCTTTATTTCCCCTAATTAATCTTGGATCCTTTTCAGCAAAGTAAGACACCTTTAGCAAGAGAGATCAAATGGCTGATAGCTCTTGGATTAAACCACACACCTGAAAGAAATTAAAAACAAAACTAAGAAAAGGGAAAAACCAAATAGAGAATTAACTTTGCATTTTCTTCACTTGGATTGACTGTACCAACCTACTTCATGGTATAATGTGTCCTCATTTTCTGTTTTAAAGGATAAGCATAGTGGAGTATGAGGCAAATTAAGCTTTAGTTTTATAAGGGTCTGCAGGATTGTGAATGAGCGGGTGGAAGAACCTCCCTGCAGCATAAGTTAGCTAAAGAAGGTTGGCCTCTCAGGTGCCTCTAGGCAGAGTTTCTGTTTGGCTGATTTAAGCATTTCTCCCTTGGGACTCATGAGTCATTAAGAGTGTATCCCAAAACATCTGCCCTGTGCCATGGGCTGTGGAATCTACTCTGATAGCCAGATGGAAAAATGAAGTGAAACTTACTAGGCCTTATCTTGTGCCTAATGAGATGTAATGCCTTAAAAATTTTATGGCACTAGATCCAGAAGAAGGCTTCTACAGTATCTAACATTTGGGTTTTGTGTCCCACAAAAGGCACAGAAACCTTTTGAGAATGTGAAGGCTTCCTGTAGTCTGTATGGGGGAAAGTCTGATCTCTCGGGTGTGGGATTTAAAACAGTGTACATATTGGTCATAGAAAAATATGAGAATGAGAATGTATTTAAGTTTTGCAGCCTTCCAGAACAAGGTGTGTGGAGCATAGGTAGGGACATCTGTGTCTGTGCATTCTTTGCCTGACCGGCACATCTGAAAATAGCTCATGCAGCACAGTGAGCCGTTATTCATAAAATACATCCACCAGTTAAGAAGATAATGCTCATTTTTCATACAGAGTGTGTGTTTACATGACTTCATCAGCTGTTGTGAGTTCTAAGAACGAATTCCTACTAAAGCCATAGCCAGAACACAGGGAAAGTGCCTACATACTGACATTTTGAGAAAGAACAGTTTCCCTTCTTTCTGAAGCTGTGCAGCACTGCAGCAAGGCATTTGGGATTCCTTGTGCAAAAGAGGAAAGGTATGATTTGGTAGCCTAGCTGCTAGGGTACAAAATTAGAGAGATTAAGGTGTGTGCTCTAAATGCTTGCTTCTCTGACCTGTTCATTATTTTGTCTACAGTAGAGCAGTTTCAAGAGGAGTGAATGAAAAGGTTACTTATGCCTTGGCTTGGTGATGGAAGGTGTGTTTTTGGACACTGTCAAGTGGAAAACATCCATTGTTTTCTAGGTGAATGATTTAACTGTTCAACTGCTGATTAGTGTTTGCTACCCTCTTCTCTGTCAACTCTTAAATAAGTTAAGAGCACTAGCCCATGTTTTATGCAAAGTCGTCGCTCAGAGAAGCCTTTTGATGACCCAGAAAGAACATCTGCTTTTTGGGTGCCTGTCCCCTAAATGATGTCAGGTGAAAAAAGCCCAAGCTTGGATTCCAGCTGAGTGTATGTGGGAGCACTGAGCTGGTGAGACCAAAGTAGTTTAGGGCATGCTTGGGAGTATAATTCCTGGTGCCTGGGGAACTGGAAAATCAGATAGGGAGGCAGCTTATAATTGCAGGTGCCTGTAGATACAGCAGCTGTTGAACAAGTTGTTTTAAATAACAAGTTTGAACCTGAACAAAACAATTCTGCTTAATGCTTGCTATAAGATTTTGTTACATTTAGTCCATGCAACATAATTAATGCAGTTATTTTTCTTCAGAAACATTTTAGTGTATTTTTAAATTAGAATTTATTGGTGGTGGGATTTTTTTCCACCAAAAGTTGATGCTTTCTCATATCTGAGGATGGGTTGGGAAGATTGGGCTAGGGACCACTTTTCAGCAATGTGGACACACACAGGGACAAGAGAGGGACACCTGCAGTGTATAGAAAGCAAAAATCTGTTTGGCATGATAACAACCCCATACAGCAGTCCAAGCTGGGAACTGGCTGGCTGAAGAGCAGCTTTGCAGCACAAAGGGAGGTGTATCCAAAGTCAGATGTTTGTGCTTCTAATGGACAATGGGTTGAATTTGTGTGAGCAATGTTCCTGTGTGGTGAGGCCATCTACCCATAGACTGGGCTGGATTTAATCTGTCTTCTGCTGCCTAAACTGAGGGTAAAGAGAAAACAACCAGACTCTTCTCAGGGATGTGCAGTAGAAGAACAATGGATGCAACTTGGAGCAAAGAAAATTTGAGAGAGGTGCAAGAAAAACAATTATTCCAAATGAGACCAGATAAGCACTGACACAGTTTGCCTGGAGAGGCTGTGGCTTCTCAATTTCTTGGAGATACAAACCCTTGACTGAACGTGGCCCTGGACAGCCTGTCCTGGGTTTGAAGTTGCCTCTGCTTTGAGCACAGGTTGCTGTCACAGGTTACCCTGGCACTTTGAGCAGGAGTCACACCAAATGGCCTTGAGAGGTCCAGTCCAGGCTTGGTTACTCTTTGATAACTATTATTTTCTTGGATTAGGCACAGTGTCTTGTAGACAGACCTGAACGAGTTTTAGGTGATTCAGTTTGGGAATAGATGGTTTCTCTGCAGTAACTAAACTTGGTCCTGTTTGGGCAACTGAATCAATGCTCAGTACCAGACTTGATCCCTTGTTCAGGCCAGCTCTTCAGGTCCATACACGGTGACACAGCACGCAGGGAGTACAGACATACCCAGTTACCTTCCATGCCACTCTCCAGGTACAAACATCCTTAACCTTATCCATAACAGGTAACCATCGTTACGTGGTTGAACAGTGTCAGACTACAGCACCAAAAAAACCCTTTTCCTAGCTTATTTCTTCAAATTTACACATCTTCTGGTGTAATGGCTTTTTCCCAGCACGTGCTTTCTATAGATCTATATGATTAAGAGAGTAAATAAGGCTGAGATAAAAGGGTGTATTAATAAACAAGTAGCTTATTTTGATAATGACTGTTCCATCCAGACAACAAGAATTTACACTGAGTGTTTTTCCTTTCACTGCTATTCTTACACTCCAAGTATTTTCCAACAAGGAGGTCTTCAGTTTAAGGGAATGGACACTCACCTAATGTATCTCCTTGATATTAATAACCCTAATTTTTGAGGAGGTCATGTTTGTAGGATACCTTTCAACATTATGCTTTATATATATATATATGAAAACAAATAAATATATTTAGTTTTCACTTTGTAACCTTTCAAGAGAATTAAATCAGTTTGAAAAAGAAAACCTTGTTGAATTTAGTAAGCTTATTAATGGTAGTAAGGGTTAGATTTTTGCAAAGAAAAATTATGTTTACTGTATTTCAAAAAGGTTTTACTGTATGAAGAATAATATGATATATATAACTAGAAGTAATGGGAGGAAATTAAAAATAATTTAAACTTCCTGAAAATGAGTTCTATTAGACTGTAGAATAAGTTCCCAGGGGAAACTGTAGAAGGCTCATTTATATGGCTTATTTAAAGCTAGATTAGATGAAGTGCCTGAAGGGAGCAAGCTTGGGCTGTTTCCTGTAAGGTTGAAGGAGATTATCTCAGAGGTATTTTTTCCTTCTGAAATATTTTATTCTATGATGTGGCCTTGGTAAGTCTTGTACATTCGTATGTGGGAATGTTCTGTAGGTGCTCTTCTTTATACGATACTTCTGTGTGATTTTAAAAATTAAGGAGTTTAGAACGTTTATAGGTCTTTTTACTGATAGATATCACACTGTGAGTAAAGAGAGTAATTTTTTTAATAAAACATCAGGAATAACTTGACAAAGGTAGAAGTGTGTGGATACTTCCTTAATTTTTCTTTTAGAGTTAGAAATTTGCTGTTAAGGTTGTCTTTATAACCTTGACTCTGCATATCCATGAGTGGTCTGAAAGTTGTGATCATGATGCTTTGTCCTGTCCACAGGGATACAGCCCTTGGTGAGCCCAGTGTGTGTTTTGTGTGCTGGGGACGACCTCAGGCCATTGCCAGGGCTGAGCCTCAGTTCCCGTGGGTACATGATGGAGGTTACTGTGGAGCTGCTCTGTAAATCCGAGATATATCTGGTTTATCACTGTGTTAATGACTGTCAAGTGGAATAGCCCCAAAGTGAAAGGATGTGAAAGAATGGCTGCATAGGCATTACTGAGTGTCTGTCTGGTTTTCTCACCTGCTGTTCTGGCAAGAGTAGGATTCTACAGTTTCAAAGACATTCTCTGTCCATTTTCCATGTGTATACATGGAAACTTCAACATTTTTTTACATTCCTAATGTAGTCTTCATTATAAACTCATAAGTCATATATGATCTGAACTTTCCTTATTTGTGTTTTTTACTTACACAAAGGGAGATAGTTTCTTCTACAGTGGCTTTAGAAAAGATTTTGTACTAAACAAAACAATTTGCTGGTCTTTATAGTACTCTATTTGATTTTTTTGGCAAGTACTCAATCAGGGTCGAAAACTCTCAAAATAACTAAAGAACCAGTGGCCTATAAATTTACAATTCTACAGTGTGAGTCCACAGTATTTGCTCCAACAAGTTATGATTTGATAGCTGATGCCAAAGGGAGTGTAGACATTAATTTAATTTTGGATCATTAGATCCAAAGCTGTCATGATGGTTATGGCACACTATTACTTTTGTCCCTGTCAAAACCAATGAACAATTGTACTAGTGATTGGCTCAGCTGACCAGAGATGCTCAAAACAAAAGATTGATGATGAAGCCCTGGACCATGCAAAGAATGTTTCAAGGGGAAATTAAGTTTTAGTTTGAAATAAATTTAATTAGAATTTGCATTAATGTTACCATATAATTGCAATACTTTCATAAAGAAAGACACCTGTAGTTTATAGTATATCTAAATAATTCATAGATTATTTCTTCACTTCAAATGATTTTCTTTGGCCAATAGTTATGTAAGTTCAGTTCCTGTAATACAACAAATATCTTCAACACCAGAGACTATATTGTCATCCACTGCAATCAATCGTCATGCATGGCATGTGCACAAACAAGTTTCCTTAAAATTGTGATTAAATCTCACCACTTCCAGTGATACTGCTAAATGAACTTCCTGACTACACTGGGTTTGCATGGCAAGGTTTTGGTAGTGGGTGGACTACAATGATGGCTTCTGTGAGAAGCTTCTAGAAATTCCCCCATATCCAGCAGAGCCAGTCTGAGCCAGCTCCAAAAAAGACTCGCTGCTGGCCAAGGCTGGGCCAGATAGGGATTATGGCAGCATCTCTGACAGAGTTCAGGGCAACAAAGTTATTGCACAGGAGCCAGGAGAGAGGAGTGAGACTGTGAGAGCAACAACCCTGCAGACCCCAGGGTCAGAGCAGAAGGAGGGGCAGGAAATGGTCCAGGCTCCGGAGCTGAGATTCCCCTGCAGCCCCGAGTGCAGGCCCTGGTGCAGCCCTTGCTGCCCATGAAGGCCCATGGGGGAGCAGAGATGCAGCTGCAGCCCCTGGAGGATCCCACAAAAAGCAGGGGGATGCCCACAGGAGGCTGTGACCCTGTGCTGCAGCCAGCTCCTGGTGGGACTTGTGACTCTGTGGGGGACCCATGCTGGAATAGCCTGTCCCTGAAGGACTGCATCCTAGGGGAGACACAGACCCATGCTGGAACAGTTTGTGCAGAGCTGTAGTCTATGGGAAGGACTCATGTTGGAGAAGTCCCTAGAGGACTGTATTCTGTGGGAGGGACCCCACACTGGAGCAGGGGAAGCCTGTGAGGAGTCCTCCCCCTGAGGAGAAGCAGCAGAGACCGGGTGTGATGAACTGACCACAGCCCCCATTCCCCATTCTCCTGTGAAAGAAGTTGAGGGTGGAGTAGAGAGAAGGTGTTTAAAAGCTTGATTTCATTTCTCATTATCCTCCTCTGATTTGGTCTGTAATAAATTCAATGAATTCCCCCAAGTCAAGTCTGTTTTGCCCGTGGTGGTCACTGCTGAGGGATCCCTCCCTGCCCTTGTCTCAGCCCATGAGTCTGTCAGTATAATTTCTCTCCCCTGCCCTGCTGAGGAGGGCAGTGACAGAGGGGCTTTGGGGGGAACATGGGACCCAGCCAGAGACAACTCACCACACTGGTCTTTATTTGAACAACTCTCTTTTTCTAATTACTATTTTTTTTTAAATTTTTCTTTTAGCTCAGAGGTTGTCCCATTCCTCATATCAAAATCTATGAAATTTTTTGTTTCTGACGGAAGATAACTTGCAGAGTTTTTCAGATTAAATCGCTCACTCCCCTTTTAAAGCTTTCTCCACATTTATCTACCTGCTTGGGCCGCTTTGGGATTGTGTGTTTTACAATTGTGTGACCATAACGAGACATTGGCAAAAATGGGGTATTAATCTGTGCAAAATTACAAACCTGGGAGGTACAGATGAATAGTGTTGTATACTCACTATATTAGGGATATTGTTGCTACATCACGTTTTTGCCCACTATTTAGTGGTAACAACCAAATTTGAAGCATTGGCTTGAATGGGTAGGAAAGAGATTAAAATATTGACCAGGCAGCAAAATGTTTCGATTTTATTAAGATACATCTGGCCACCAGGTGGAGACTTTGCTTTACCTTTTCCTACACCAAAGCTGGAAAAGAAGATATCAGCCTAAGAAGCCATTTACACAAAAATGAAATAATCCCATTTATTTTCCAGGTCTTCCTGTAGATAATTCTTGCAATGAAAAGTTTCTCAAGCTGATCTGAGGAGGCTAAGCCTTCATTCTTTGGGAAAAAAAAAGAAAAAAAAAGAGAAGCCTAGGGTATAAGATTTAGCAATATATTGCTGAATTGTTTCATGAAATAATGGAATTTGCTAAAGTTAAATATGTTCTATCTCCTTGATTCTTCTTTTTAAGTGGCAGGGAATTGACCAATCTTGAATTATTGTCATTAAAAATGACCTAGTTATAAAATCTCTTTGGCCTTTAGAATTTGTAGCAGGTTTAAATAACATTTATCTTTGTGTAGCATAGTTAATAGCAAAGACATAATTGCATCCTTTTCTGTAAGTGGAAGTCCCTAAATGCAAATACTAATAGACAGTGTCATCTATAACAATCTGCAAATTTATGGAGGAAATTGGTTTTCCAGGCTAGCTATTTATTAATATGGAAGAGAGTAATATTAAATTGGAGCTCCACCATCTTTCTTTACATTTTTATACAATGAAGAGGTTTCAGAAAGAGATGAGGACCCATTGCTCTGTAACTAATCTGTCTGCAGAGGGTTTCAGTAATGGGGCAGGAACATAAAGCAGTTTTTCTTTTCTGATCAGCTACAAACTAGTTGGAAAAGGGAGATATGTGAGTAAATCTGGGGGTTGAGTTGCAAGTGAATAAAGGAAATAAAAGGCTGATACCACAAATCAGATGATTTTGTGCAGGAGTGTGTCCAAAAAAAAAAAAAAAAAAGGATGAGTTGATCTTGGATAGGTAAAAAAATCCATATAGATCTGGTTTAAAAGGGTGCATGTGACAGTATTGAGTGACAGAGCAATAAAAGCTGCAGTCAGGTGAGGAATGAGGCTGGTGGCTGGTAGAGGGGTCTCAGGGATTCCAGCATTTTTCTGCTACTCTGCACTTTAGTGTGCTTAGTTTATTCCCTGGTTTTTATCCTGAAGACCTTTGGGCGAAAGAAGGGATGCCAACCCTGTTGCTGCTTTTGGCATATTCAGTCAGCAGTTATATCTGAAAAATGCTTATTTGAAAAAAAGAACAAATGGAATTAAAGCCTAAGCCAGGGCTGGTGGCATCTGCTTTTGGCCTGGGGATAAACACAATATTCATCTGTTGCAGTGAGAGGGAGTTTTGGACTGGAAAGAGATGCTCTTGTAGAAAAATGGTTATTGTTAAAATAAAAGGAAAACGAAATATAAATAAATAAATAAATAAATACTAGAAAAACCGCTTTAAAGATCCCAAAGGACTTTTAGGATCAAGTAGTGCATGGGAGTTGGACAATTGAGGAATTTTCTGCAGATTTTGATTTGCTCTAGATTTGGTATGGAACCTGAAGGTACTTAAAAAGCTGTGAGGGTACCCAGTGAATTCTGCTGGGGTTACTGCTGCATCTAAATGTGTTTCTAGGCCACACTCATCCCTTGTGTGCTGTGGAAAACATTCAGGGTGCTTTAGGCAGGCTGGTCTGGATGAGCTTTCAGTTTTCAGTTCAGAACTATTTTTTCCCCTATTATCCACATTTATCTTCTGTTTTTTTCTTGAGATAGAGAACAAATTTTGGAAAGGTGTTTCGTCTTAATTTGAAGTCATCACATTAATTCATTCATCATGAGTAATTGACCATTTGTCATTAGAAATATGGATCTTTAGTTTTATTATGAATTTGCCTTTTTTATCTTCCACACATTGGTGGTGTTTGGTGCTCCTCAGTGTCTTTCTAAGGAGTTCATTATGAATCATTAGAAAAATTATTCACAAAGACTAAAAAGAAGAGCCCATAATTAACACCAAAACTGTGCTTTAGTGCTGTTTGTAGATGAGGGATGTGTGGCACTCTGAGGGCAGGTTTGCCTGGAGTGGACCTTTTGTTCCATATGGACTCATAGTTCCATGTGGTTAGAAGGAGGAGAATCGAATCTAGTGCTCAAAATAAGATCTGGAAACTGCCTGATGTCCCTCATTTGTGAAAGACAGCTCACTGGATTCCACTGTTAGTGTGTAAGTGGAGGAAAGCTTGTGCTCATATCTGTAAGGTTCATCCTCATTAGATCTCCTATGGTGGTGCAATCCACAGGTCTTCAAGGTGAAATTTTGATTATATTACTGAGATTTGATTTATAAAGGAGAACTGTTGCCTAATCTGCAGGTTTAAATGTGTCCCTTAATATTTTCCTTTCTTTTTGAATTTATACTATTTTCTTCTATGTATTTCAGAGCAAAAGACTTTCAGCAGGTTCTTTAAAGGGCAGTGAGGTTGATAGAGCTTATTTAGTGATTGGCCCTTATGCACAAGCCAAAGAATAGCATTAATTACAGCAAAATATTAAGCCCCTTATTGAGATTTTATTTTTAATACAGCTTTGTGATTTGTTGAAATAAATCAGACTAACATAGACTGTCATGGACATTATTTGCATTTGATCAATTCATGTGCTGGCCTAAGCTGCTGAACTATTCAGTCTGAAGGTTTTCACTATTGTCCTTGTTCCTGTAGATATCACAGAGGAGAAGATTAAGAGCATTATAACTTTAACATAAAACTCAGAAGCAATGTAATAGGAAAAGATAGTCTACATACAACAAAAGGAAAATTTGCACGGGCTTACTTTTATCCAAACATTTGACCTCCAGCTTAGATGGCTTAAAAAAGAGGAAGAAAAACTTGTACCCATTTGTCCTGGTGCAGTAGTCTAAAAGTTAACACATTGGGAAATATTTCTCCCTAACTCTGAACTGGATATGCAATTTTTTTAAAAATTAAAATCTGCATTTCTTGTTCCAACCCCATGATGGCCAGCCTACTGTCCTGGTGGAAAATAATAATGTTCTGCATTAATTCCAGATTCCTCATAGAAATATCTAGAAATCTGCTTTTCTGGTATATCAGTTGTTTCATTGTTCAGATCTTCCACTGTCTCTTTCTGTAAGCAGCACTGAGTTTGAACTGTCTTCAGAGCACTTGACAGCTCTGTCTCTGGTTGTATCTTGGATCCTGTGTTCTGTCAAGTCCCCTTGACCTGGCTTTTTAAACCTCCCTGAGGTTCAAACAGTTGTTTTGCTGGTAACATCCTCACAGTAGTTTATGATTTTATCACGCTCTCCTTCAGGAGAAGAACATTTAGGATTTCGTTTTTTGACATATATGCTAGAGCTGAGTCCATAGCAATATAAGGTAAACTAAAGGAATTATTGAATCTGAATCCTTCTAAAAGACTCAAAGCATAGATGTATGCCATTTCAAGTTGTTAGAATTTAGCTTTATCTGGTTGTGATGAATTGCCCAGTGCTCAATACAGAATTGATGGTTGTGGAAATCATTTTTGGCTGTACAGATCTTGCCACTGGAAGGTTAGAGGCACCTAGGGAGAAAGGGGGATGGAAGGCATCACTTTTTGTACATTTATTGTCTTCAGTATTGTTAATTTAAAGAAAAGTTTCAGTTCCAAGAGGGTGGCTCAAAATTTTATATAAATTCTTATATTCAAATAATGGTACTGTTTGATTCAAGAAGGATTGTATTAAGTAAAGGAAGTTCTGCAGGAGTCCAGCAAAAAGTACACAGGTAGCAATCCAGTCATCTTCCCCACCCACAGAAATTTGATCTGCAGGGATTTGAATGTGCTCACCTCATTTCAATCTCTGCTTATTTGAACCCATTATGTATTTCATATTTCTTATTCTGACAAAACAATCAAACAGACTGGGAATGACATATTTAAGGCTTGTTATAGTAGGTGGTGTAAAAAAAAGTTAGTTGGTCTGGCTACTAAATCATTCTAATAAAGAACAGCATTGCTTATTTTTATTTTATGGTCTCCTGAACAATAACAACAGTAGCTTCTCCACTATTTTCTTTTTTAGTGAAAGCAAATGTTCTGGAGAATAAGATGGGAAAAACATCAGAAATATTGAAATAATTATGCTAATATTCAAAACAATGATTTGCATGTCACTGCTATATAAAAATGCTTCCTTCTTTTTCTGTTTGTTGTGTATTCTTTTTTTTCTTTTTAATATATATAAAACATCTATCAAGTAAACAGGAAAGGAAAACTGTCTTTTTCTGAGTGGTTTCATTTCCAGTGTTTCTTCAGCTTCCCCTCAAGGGTCAGACTCAATAAACAGCTGTGCACTATGTGTGAATAAAATCAACGTTGCAGAACCGCATAGCACACCAACAGAAAAAGGTTTTAATTCTTTTCTTTTTGAGTGTAACTGGGACACTTATGAGTTTAACTTTCCTCATTCCAGTGTTTACTCTTGGTGCTTGCACCAAGGAAGAATTCAAAACAAGAAACAGCTGGAGCCTTTTCTTTACACTTCACCTGCTATTCACATCAATAACCCTCCAAAACACAAATGTACTGGCAAGTCACACACAATTTTCACTGCACCCACTTTCGTGTGGAGAACAAAAGTAGCTTCATCATCTCACTCAGGATAATAAACATTAGAAATCTGCATGACACCATCTTCTGGGAAGACTCTTATTTCCTGTGTTATGGGACAAAAGCTGACTCACAAATAAAGGATATTCTGATTTATATTTTAAAAAGAGATACATGTATATTCTTCATTTGTGTGCATGTTTGGTTTTTTTCTTCTTGGATCATGAAGAACAAGATACACCTGTTAATAGGCAGGAGATACAAACAACACCATTTATATATGCAGAGAGTGTATTGTTTATGAATGTCTTCTTCCTCAACGGTTGTAAAACACCTGGAGAGAGCTGCTGGACTGCACCACCCTTGGCTGACGTGGTCTGCAGTGAACAGTCATGGATGGAGGAGAGCTTGGGTCTGTGGCAAGTTTTGCTAGCAGATGTAATAAAGGTATTGGCTGTGTAACAGTCTGTATGGGCTCCAACATTGCTTCCCAGGTAGTTGCCTGAGGAGGCCTTGCTGATGGGAGCAAGGACACAGAGGTGGATGGGCAATGGAGTGTTACAAATCCTCACAGATTTACTCTGGGAGACTTTAGAGTTTCAGAAGAGATTGCATATTTCATTCTATGCCAGGCTAGCCTGCAAACATGGACTGAATGAGTCTTCCTGGGTTACCAAATTAATCTTCCAGCTCTTCTAAGTCATCCAGAGAAAAGGGAACAGTTTTGCACTGATCTTGCTGATGTACTCACAATGGCACAAGAAAAGTCTTCTCTTCTTCCTGCTCCTATAGGATCTAATGTTTCAAGCATTAAAGCATAAAAGCAAGACTGTTTTTAAAGTCCTTGGAAGCTTTTCAGGGTTTTCTGCAAGTAAAACAATTTTCTCTATGCACAAGTCCAAGTAGTCCACATGGAATAAGGTTTTTTCGATTGCCTGTCTCAGAAATGAAAACTGGGGTAATGGTGGTTTCATTTTTTCATGGTTAAGATTTGTAAGTAGAACATATTCATGCTTCCATACATATAATGATATGTGGTGTAATATTACTTGCCATACACAGGTGAGTCATTCTGACATAAGATAATTTTGAAAATTAAGCTGCACGACAGTGTTCTGACATCCAGCAGAGATCTTGATTTGGGTGTCGTGGAGGGTAAAAAGGGAACAGAACCACAGCCTAGCCATTCAGGTGTTGATTAAGACTGGCCACTGCAGTAAAGTCATGTGATCCATGTAGGAAAATACTTGTTGCCTGTCATGTCAAAAAACTCTCATGAGTTGTAATCTCAGGAATGCCGGTATTTCTCTTAAGGTGACATACGTTGAGAAATACAGAAGAACTAAACTGACATCTAAGCAAACCACAGGCTTATTTTTATGGTTCACAATAAAAAATAAACAACCAGACACAGATAAATTAATAGACAAATAGGGATTTTAGTAATACATAATGGTCCAGTCAGTGCAAATAAGTGTCATCTTTCTTACAGTAGTGTGTTTCTATATTCACTCCTATAGCTTGATATATAAGGAAATGGGAAATGGGCTTGAAATGGGAAATGGGCTAAGCCAGCTATGATGACTTTCACCTCCCTGAAACAGGCTCATTGAAAAGTTATCTGTATGTTACCTTGTGTGTATGCCTCTGCCAGTGGAGACAAATAAACACACCTGGAGAAGTCTTTCATTTCATGGAATAGGTGTCCTGGGAGGTGCTTTAACTGCCTTGCTTTTGTGTGTGAGCTACAGAGGTAGAGAGACAGAAAACCTCCTTAGATGCCTGAAGTTAGGGTGGTTGTATCCTATGTCTAGCATACAGCCCTGAGTTGGACAGGACAATTAGTCACTTGCTGCCCTGCTCCATAGGGCTCCACAGTCAGAGTGCAGGTTACAGGGTTCTCTCGGAAGCAGCTCTACATTAAGAGCCTAAGATGACTAACTCGGATTTTCTGAACCATAACACTAAATCTTGTAGTGTCATTTTTAGGTGTTAGCTTGCTTTAAGTTGTTTGAGTCTGACCTCCAGCCTCTATAGTGAAAAAATGACATCCAATTGTATTCATTTATCTATTTAATCTAAACTGGAAATTAGTTTCCTTGTAGCTTGAACCTTGAAGGAGGCAGCAACCTTAGTGTGAATTGTCAGTGGATCACGATAAAGCAGCAGGACTCTCACTGCCAG
This sequence comes from Hylia prasina, assembly GCA_013397195.1. Lineage (NCBI taxonomy): Eukaryota > Metazoa > Chordata > Aves > Passeriformes > Sylviidae > Hylia > Hylia prasina. Next base: position 248,676 of record VYXD01011734.1, read on the forward strand.
ATCTGTCTGTGCACTAACAGAGTGTGCTCAGGGACAACTTCTGCACATTTGATGGTTTGACAGACATGATTTTTTTCCTGATCCTTAGAAGAAACAAAAAGATTTTTTAGACTTCCTAAAGATGCTGATTCCCAAAGCTCTGTTTTGTGAGTTTTTTATTGAAGTATTCCAGTGTCACAGCATCCAGACTCATGCTGTCCTAGTTGATAGTCAGGGGGGATGTTTGCAGGACTGACTGCACACTGACCTCGGGTTTCCAGCAGCAGCAAAAATGCCTCAGGGAAACTCGAGGTTTATCATAATGCTGTTTGTTTATAGGAACTTTCAGGTACAACAGAGACTGACAAGTACTGTACCACAAGCTTAAACAGTAAAGAACTTAGCAACAACAATATAGACAGACAGGTAGTCCAATATTTACATCATATACAAAATTTTTCTCTGCTCGATGATGTTAAGAATTCCCAAGAGCTGTTTTCCTTGATATGCTGACGTTGCTGGACCTATAGTTCAACACAATGTACTGGGTATAAATTCACAGGGCTTTTTTTCTCCCTCTCTTATTCCTTAAGACCAGTCAAACTTTGCATAAAGTTAAATGTTTTAAGGAGGATTTGGCTTCATAGATCCATGTGATTTTTCAGAGGCACCATCCTGACCTTGTGATACAGAGGTAGAATAAGATAATGAAAATTTGCTGGCTGCAGTTTGGCTTTTCTGTTTAGGTTGTGAAAGGGAAGGTCAAAGCCCTCACCGGTGAACTGAAGAGCTCATTAGCTGTAAGGCAGGCTCCAATTAGAGAATCTCAGTTTTCCTTTGATGTGAAGACCTCACTTAGGTACCTACATTACCCATTGCGGCAAAATCTCAATAAGTCACCGAAATATATTTTCTCCTAAACTTGCCAAGTGAAAGAAAGAGACATGTTTGTATCTTTGCTACTCAGATAGTGCTCTGAGACTAATGTGCCAGTCCTTAGATGTTTGTGCAAACTTTGAATTTTAGGACATTGAAATGAAACACTGAATTCCAAGTACAGAGTAATTAAAATTTTTAATACTCCAGGCCTTGCTACCGGATGCCCAGGGAAGTGTTGGAATCACCATCCCTGGAAATGTTCAAAAGGTGTGGCACCTGAAGACATGGTTTAGTAGTGAGCACAGTGATGCTGTGTTAATGGTTGGACAAGAATGATCTTGAAAGGCTTTTCCACCCTTAAAAATTCTATGATCCTAAATATACAGGTTTTTAACTTGAATGGTTGCTCAGGTCTTAGGGTGGGGTGAATTGCTCCCTGAATATTTTCCGCTGGCCACAAACGGAGCATCAGCTTCCAGATTAGAGCAGGCACCTGCCTTGCACGGCTCTGAAGATGGATGAGATTAATTTAGATCTAAACCACTGAACCCCCAGAAGGCACATGCTCAGGCACCAGTCCCACCTCGGTGTTGCTGTTGGTTGTTCAGGTAGCTCTGGGCTCAGCACACGTCCTTGGCACTGATGCTCCCTGGGCTGTAAGCACCTAAAGGTCTGGCAAGTAACTGAATTTAGATTAAGGTTCCTGAATTCAAGATAGGAAATTATTGGAATATTTTTCTTTCCGGTAATTTCCACAAATGTTTGGGGAACTTGTTTCAAAATATTATGCAATCATTAGGTATTTCTTTTTCCCTTTTTACTTTTAACACTCAGGGCAGCTCAGATTTCAGCTCTGATTTCATCTTCACAAGTATTTCCCTCAGTTTCAGTTACTTTTTTTAGAAAAATTGATTTATTTACTACTTTTACAGGTGTTTTGGTGGGTAGGTTTTTTGTTTTGGATTTTTTTTTTGTTGTTGTTGTTGTTTACATTTTATGTTTTTTGGATTTTTTTTTAAATAATTATTATGTCTTTACCTGCAGGTAATACCACCTTTTTTAATTCTGTGAGTTGAATAATGTTGTACCTATGCAAGTTACTACTGTTAATGAAAAATAAAATAGAACCGTACATGAACTGAACAGTTCAGAGTTTATGTTCTCCCAAGCAAGAAAAATAATTTAGTTTACAGGGTAGATGTTAAAGTATAGAGGATAATAAAATAAATAAATAAATAACAACCCCAAAAACAAACAACAAAAAACCCAAACCACAAACCAAACACAAAACCTGTAATTCAAAAGTCAAGTTTTTCAGGATTTATATATATATGCACATATGAGTATGAAAAACTAATGCATAGTCTTCTGATCAACCACCCTTGAAATAAACCATGAGAAGAAGGACACAGAAATGACACTTATGGCAGCTTATAATACTCTACAAAGTCACTCCCTCACTATTGGTCTTACAAATTGGTGGCTGATTGAAGTCTAGACTGCAAACCACATTGGATTGTGCAGATCTCAAACCACACAAGAATGGGAAGTATTATAGCAGCTGTTACCATGGATGTTGACAGAAATCTGAAAAGTGCAAAGGATAAACAAAACAAAAAAATAAAACCTTTCCAGATGGCTGTACAACTCCCTAAAAATATACACTGCCACTGAAGGCTGGCTGGATTGAAAAGAAACGTTGTCTAAAATAAAAAAAGCAGTAGAAGCTGCTGTATGAAAAAAAAAAATAGAAAGACAAAGTAGAAAAAAATATTGTAAGATGTTGTTAAGTGAATTTTTTTCTCCAGTCTCTGTAGAATTTAACTATGCAATATAAAGCTGCATAAGGGAGATACAACTAATATTAGTGAATAGATAATAATGTAAAAAAACATTCTACATACCATGGCTAGATAGTTAAATGATAAATGCTATTTGGCTACATTTTGATAAAACAATATTATTAGAGTAAGAAAAGCAACCAATCCCAGTGTTGACAAGTCTGCCTGCTTCTTTTCTATCCAAGTCTCACCACGCATGTCCATGGCAGTGTCACCTCAAGATTAGACTAACGTGACTGATTTATAGGAGTCTGGTTTTGGTATGTGGTCCCCAGCAAGTAAAAGAAATGAAGCCGGAACTCATGCATGAGAGCTTGTCAGTGTCTGCAAATTGTAGTTCCCCTGAATAACTGCCTGCTGTTTAAGATGAATGGCAATTCCATATATCATGACACATAGTGAACACCATTAGCAGATTTATTTCTGGGTATCAAAGTGCACCTGATTACCTTCTACTTTCAGAAACTTTTGCCAGTTTGGTTGAAAGTTCCCTCACCCATTTGTCTGCAGGAAGAAGATAAAAATGAGATAATCATCACAACTCCTCCCTTTTGAAGACCTAAAGGACATAGGACTGCATTTCATGTGATCTAAAATGAGAAGCCAGTCAGTGTTTTGCAGTGTTTCAGTCAAATTATTTGTGACCGATTTCTACTGTGTTGTCCTCATACCAACATTATTCTTCAGATATAGTTATTCCTTTCTTTTTTGTCGTATCATCCTGGTATGTTTCTAATTATCTTCTACTCACATTTCATTTGACCAAACAAACCAACCAGCTCTCCTTCACTTACCTCTCATAAAGTCTGTTTTCCTTTCCTTGATCAGCCTTCCCTGCATTTCTGTTTGATCAAAAGTGTGGGTGTGACATTCTGGTGTTGGTCATGCACTGGGAAACAAAGAAAGGAGCAAAACAACAGCCTAACACCTTAACTTGAGAATTGTAATTTTTGAGTATTTAACTGTGATTTCTTTTATATTTCTTATATAAACATTTTTAGTAGCATAGAGGCACATGTAGAGCACAGAGTGATATTTCTGAAACAACTGTCTTAATTTCCACTGACTGTCAGTATAATTCCATACTCTATTGCTAATTTTAATCTAAATTGCTTCCTTTCAGGCCTAAACCCATGCAATCTAAATAATATATTAAACATGAAGGATCCAAATGAAGCCTGGCAGTCAGTCAAGGTGAGATTACAGGCTGTTTAAAATGAGCATGTGCTATTTTAGAGGCAGGTGTCTCAAAGGTAATTGTCATCATCTTCTCCTTTGGATTATTCCAGAAATCATCAGGAAGATTGTGTACTTCCATTAGCCTTGACAGCTGGTTCTGCTGACGCCAGGATGTCATAAAAAATGTGGTTAGAGTGATGCATTTCTCATGGAGAGTAGTGGGTACACGTAAGAAATGCTGCTCTGAACCAGGTATTTGCCTGAGTGACTCCTTCCTCCTGCAGGATAGAACAATCACAAATTATTTAACTTGAAAGAAAAGATTCCATCTGAGATTCTGTCCCAGATTTTATAAAGTACCTTGGATGCAACCTCCAGATAAAATTTCTTACTGTACAGTCCCTCACAGGAAAATGGTACAATAGACATTTCTTTTCAGATGATAGGCTCTGCTTTCCTAACCACATTTCCTAGCCAATCAACAGAGTAATAATTAAAAAAAAAAATTAAAACATGCTTGTGATTTTATGAACCTATGGACATTCTCTACATTTTGCACTTTCTATATCATTCCACAGCTAAATTAGGAAGTTACATCCTGGCTTGATAAAGTACTCACATAAAGAACAATTATTTACAATATTTGTCATGGCTGCTTAGGTGTTCCCTGTTTTGATTAATTAAGCCTCCACAAAGGCTCTCTCCCCAACTTTAGCAATTCTTGTTTATTGAAACCATTACAATCCCTTCTCAGGATCTTCCTGTTGAGCTATAATTTCATTGTCTCAGTGACTGAATCCACTGGGGTGTTTCTCTTAGAAGATTAGAATGTTAACCCTTTGTTTTGTGCATTGTACACGGTCTCTGATACGATTATAAATCAGTCATTGTAACTGCTCCATGTGCAGTAGCTCTAAGCAAAGCCGGAGCCGCAGAACAGAGTTCTAAGAAGCAAAGATTAGATTGCTAAGTGTGACAAAATTCAGATAATCTCCATTCTAGACTGCTGAAGGAATCTAGTGCAGGAAATGCCAAGTGCAGCAGCAAGGTTTTTAATGGACTTTAAGGTTTTTATGACTAGAGAGTATCAAAAACAGTAACAATTTTAAAAAATACCTCTACCTCCTCTCTCACAACTGCTGCTCTCCTGCTTCTTGTCAGGGCCAACTCAGGTCTTCTTAGATGAAATTTTGCCACTGCATGGGTAAGCATCAGTGACATTTATTTATTTCTTGTTGTTCTGGGATGACATTTCAGTTTGTTACAGAGCAAATTAGGAAGTAAGGAAGAGTAGGCAATATTAGGCTTGAAGGAACTTTTAAAAGTTCTAATGAAGTAGAGGCAAATGGGAGAGACTGGTCTGAGGAGCTTTTCTTCCAGAGTGAGCCTTCACCCCATAGAAAGGATGCTGGCCCAGGCTCAGCATGAGCCACATGCTCAGAACATAGATCCCAACTTGCTGGATGTGGGAAGTAAGGACTATAGTTCCCAGGCTTGTCAGCTCCCCAGAGTTTCTTCTTTTTCCCTCAGAGAGCATTAAAAAAATTATATCTGTGTCTCTACCATGTCCTTCCTTCCTTCCTGTAACCCTTTACCTTCCTCCAGCATAATATGTATTTCCATAGGATGTCCTTCTTCTGGCTCAGTTTCTTGTTCTCCAGTCCATAAACAGGAAAAGACAGAGTCTCCTACAGCACCTCTAAAATCACCTTTTTGTTCTTTTCGTCATGTCAGGAGGAGGATCTGCACCAGTCTCCACACTGGAGCCCTCACAAGCTTCACCCTGTTCCCAGTCTTCCCATTCTCCTATGTTCTTTGCTGTACCTCCATCCATCAATCGGGTTTGAGAGCAAGAGCTGCTCAGACAGTGAAGGAAGTGACACGTTTTTCTTCTGCCTCCTTTCAGCTCCTGCTCCCAGTCAGAGAAGTTGTCAGGGAAGCAGAAACAAGAGAAATAGGGACAAAGAGAGCAAGGCACCAAAGCTGCCCTTGGCAGCTGCCTCCCAAGATTATGCTTGAAACCAATCCTGCTACTAGGCAAAGTATTAACAGATATTTTGAAGGAAAATATAATCTTTATATATCATCACCTGTTATCAAAGGTGATGTTTTTTGTCTGATCAGCATCTTATCCTAATTTAGTTTAGTTTAGGGTTTTTTGTGTAAGTTGATACAGTGGCTTTATCCCTTCAAATTTTAGAAAAAAACATTTTCTACCATCCTGTGTAGAAATTTGGTTCTGAGGTGGAGATGATGGCAGATGATCCTGTTTAATGTATTTATTGATTAAATATAGAAAACTAAATACGGGATTCTGAAATTCAGAATGGATCATGAAGCTGGGATGTAAGGCTGAAACAGAGGGCTGGGGAGGGAATCATCCATTAAAAGAAGGCAGGGTGGGTCTGATAACTCAGGCTGCCAAAATGAAAAGCACAAGATGAAAGTTGAGAGTTTCAAATTACAATACTTGGCACTCAAAAACCAATAGTATTTTTTTTTCTTTAAATTGAGGATTTCTAAATTGGAAAACAAAAAAGATCATTTGTTAGATGGAAGATGACTATGAGCTGCCAAGGAATTTACTTGGCTCTAGGTGTTTTCCATTGTAAAAAGCATTATTTAAACCTTAGTTGAGAGAATAAAAGATTCTGCCTTTTTAACCTTACCAACTTAGTGTCAAAAAGGATAACTTTCTGCAGATACTTTTGGAGAACAAATATAAAACAGGAAAAAAGTTCTAAAATTAAAAAAAAAAATTTGGTCTTCATAAAGTGCAGGGTAAAAAAAGAGAATAAGAGAATTACTGGAATGATGTTCTAAATAGCAAGTTGGAGAAGGAATCAAAATTCATTTAATATGATGTTTGGTAAGCTACTGAGAGGGATTGCATATTAAAATAGGGGAGTTTAAGGTTGCTGTGGATGAACAAGTCGTTGGATATTTGATGCCTCTGAGATGAGAGTATATCTTGATCACTCTATAGATTAATGACCACTTTCTGGGATGGGGGTTGCTTGCAGGAAGAAGATGGATTTTTCCCTGTTGATCCATAGAGGACTAATGGGGATTGTGTGGGGAGAGTTGCCCTCCCTCAGTCATTGTGCAAAACAAGAAATATCCACCTCCAGTTTTCCTGGAGCCATTGCACGTTCAAGAGTCTGCAACAGCTCAGGCTGGTAGCTACTAATTTTGACCCACTCCTCCCCACTCTAGGATGTGGTTGGCTTTTTCAGTTCATGTGGTTTCTCTGAGTTTGCACAAAATGAGTTAATCTGGGGGCAGGCAGACAGAGAAGGCTGAACCTGAGTCACGGTAAATCTTTATTTAATAAATGCTAAATAGAAATAGTGCTGTAGGTTGTTGATAGCAACACTCCATTTCATCAGCTGCATTCAATAGCTCTGGTGATCCCTTCAGTCCCATGTTCCTGTTAAAAACTGGTTGAAACATAAAATCTTAAATTAGGCAAAACTTAAAACCGTACTGAAATTTTATTTCCCTTTTATATTTCTTCTGTGAAGATTCCCTGCTCTTTTAAACATTTCCCTAAATAGCAATCCATTCCCATTAAAAAAAAAAACCCAAACCACAGTGTGTCAATAACATACAAAGTCTCTGAAAATTTACCAAGCAAGACACATCTTAAATAATTGTAAATAAACCTAATGATAAAGGAAGGCACTAAGAGATAGGAATTCATCAAATAGCAATAAATAACATTTTTTCCCCCAAAGTCTTTTTCCCCCACAGTATTAATGTATTTTTTTTAATATCCGTGTTTTACATTGAAAAGAATGAATGAGAAATAAAACCCCAGAAATTATAGTAAGGATAGAATGAAATATTGCTGTTCAAAATAAAAGAAAACATTTGAATTTTAGTTTAAAAGCAGTACTTTTAAATAACTTAAAAGGCTAAATATGCTCAAATATGTTCCTAGAGAAATATCTTTCACTGGGCTGTGGGTTTTTTCTTTTGGTTTTGGGTTGTTTTTGTTTGTTTAGGGTTTTTTTTGTATTTGTTATTTTTTTTCCCTTAAACCTGTAATTATTTAATTTTTGAAAACTCCTAAAATTAAATTTGATTTTGACACAGACTGGACAGGGAAATGGATAATGAGTGCATTCAGTACACCAGTGATTAAAGTGGTCCAGAAGATGCATTTCCAAGTGTAGCCAAAGGAGTTTACACTATTTCAAAAGAGAAGGTATGTCATGATTGCCTTGTTTTGTGTATTCTTACATGTTTTTAAAGCTACATTTTGCTGGCATCTGTTTATTGAACCAGAGAGACTATTGCCTTCGTCTAATATAGCAACTCTTATGATCATAACTGAGTGATTTTGAAAGACATTTTGTAAGTGTAGACTTGAGTTCACCATGGTCTGAGGAACACACGTGATTTAAATTGTTTCCTTTTAGACAGGATTTGGGGAGTTTAATGTCATGTGTATTGGAAAAGTTTTCTAAAAAGTCCTTCCAGGCCCTGGTCTGGTAATGTGATTCTAAATATGACCTTCTCTAATTTTGTGTGAAGAGAAGAAAACCAATGCCTGCTAACTCTGATTCCCATGATCATTATTCCTTGTTCAGGTATATCTTGTGTGAATAAACATTTCCTGATATACTTTTTTCTTTGTGAAAGCCTGTAATTTTTGAGATCCCTGAAAGCAGAAACGAGGAGACACCTTTTCACTCTGAAGAAATAATTTTGAGCCCTGGGATTTATGGTGGGTCTGTCCAAGTGCTTGAAAAAACCAAGGTCAAGGGACCAGGTATTGTAATTTGGCTGTCTGTGCTATTGTATGGGACAAGGATTCTTGCATGCCTCTGGCCTCAGCTAACTAGTGCTCTTCCAGGCTACTCCTAGGCATGGTCTAGGAGTGAACTTGTGGCATGGAGCATTCCTTGTTGGCAGTTTAAATGTATTGGAGAACAAGGGAACGTTTTTAGTGTGGGCATGGAGAGGATTGTCATGGGTTGGTTCTTTAATATCACAGAGCCATAGTATCCTGTGCTAGAAGGGTAGGAGACAGAGTTTCTCTTAGATAAATAACAGAGTGCCTACCCATAGAAACATGTAGGTGTAAAATGACTGGGTAGCTGAGAGTGCTGTAGAAAACATGACCAGGTCAGGTGTAATGACAAGTTCATATTCACCAAGAATATCAAAGTAGAAAGTGTTTCTGTCAAAAAACCAAAATTGTTGTGGGGCCACAGGAAGTGTGATTGCAGATAAAAGTACCAACTACATAAAATTTAGGTTATGTGGGAGTAGGGGTGGTAGACTGAATCTTGGAAAGATATTCAGAATTTAAAGAATCTTTTTTTCCAAAGGCAGTAGGATTACTGATGAAAAAAGTAGATCAAAGGAAAACATCCCTACAATGAGTTTGAATAGACCATGAAATAGTTTTGCAGAGAAAGTAGATAAAGCCATGCCAACCACAGATTGTACCAGTGTACTGTTTTTGGCTGGGATTGAGTTAATTTTCCTCATCGTAGCTTGTATGGTACTATGTTTTTGATTTCTGATGAAAACAGTGCTGATGTTGCAGTTTTAGTTATTAGTGAGCAGCATCAAGGCATTTTCTGCTTCTGACTTTGCTCCCCCAGTGAGGAAACTGAGGGTGCACAAGAACATGGGAGGCGACACAGTCAAGAAAACTGACCCCAGCTGACCAAACACCATATGACATCACGCTCAGCAGTAAAAGCAGAGTGGGGGGATTTTATCCAGGCTGCTATTGTGTGAGAACTGGCTGGCGTTGTTCTGCTGGAGGAAGGGGATTGGGATTTTAGCACAGCTTTTTTTTTTTCCCTTGGCTTTGTTTTTCTTTGTTTCTTTTTGCCTTTATTTTTAACTTTTCCCATTGAACCATGTTTATCTCAACCCACAAGTTTTCTCACTTTTACCCTTGTGATTCTCCCACATCCTGCTGCGGGGGAACGAGTGTGTGGCTGTGTGGTGCTCAGCTGCTGGCCAGAGTTAGCCTGCAACCACAACTAAACTGAAAAGGAAGTAAAAACTGCACTGCCTGGAAAATTCTGCCCTGAGAAGCTTGTCTAGGACTGCCAAAGACAGCATTGTGCATTCATAAGATGTGAGAAACACAGAGGTGAATAAACTGAACCTTAGAAAGTTACAAAACCTGCAAGATTACTACTGCTAGGCATATTGTCTGCATCACAAGAAAAACAAAATAATATCATTAGGATGTATATTGAGTCATTTGTTATTGAGGGATAAACTACTGCAGATTGCATAGAAGGAGATGAGAGTGCATTTATCATTAAGTCATAGAACATTAAAAGAAAAATTATGATGTTATCAAAAGGCAATTACATTCATTTTACAGATAGCCTCACCTGGTGTAAATCAGCAGATTTCTTTTGTAGTGAGAATTTTGGTGATTTATAAACAGAGGAGAACTTAGCTCACTGTTTGTGTTCTGTGCTGTCCTTGTAACACTGTTTGGACCAGAAACATTCATGCTCATGTTTCCCAGAATTTTAAGATGCTGGGGTTATGAAATCATTGGTAGCCTGAGAAGTGCCAACTAATCACTCTTGTTAGCTTAATGGAAAAGCTGTTTGACCACACCAAATACTTCACAAAAGCAACAAAATAGAAAATGAATTGAAATTCCAATGAACAGGAAGGGGCTCAGTTTTGAAAGGTGCAAAAAATACATTCCTTTCCTTGTGAGAGAATAGGGCAGATCTTGCATGAAAAAAAGAAGCAATTTCTCTAGGGCTTATTCCTAAACGGAGCTGAAAATCTCCTAGGAAGTGTTGAGTGCTCCAGATTGCCACTGAATTTGTATGATTCTGTTCTTCCTTCTCTTAAGGACATAAAACAAGTATACATTAAAAAAAAAAGCATTGTGTTTCTAAATCTGGAGGCTGGTTTGATTTGGTTTTTTTGCTGTCATAATGAAGTATAGTTTTATTTTCATTTCAAAATACTTGCTTTTAAAAACCGTAAAAACTTGTGCTATATCTGACAAAATGAAACTAATAATTTTGTTTGCTGTTAGTATCCTCCAAGCAGTAATGTGAACTGAGGTATCAAATATTTAGTACTATGCAACACTAATATGGATATGGTGATTTTTCATTAATACTAACAACTTCAAAACTAATTCTCATTAGCTTGAAATAATTATTTATCTGCTTAGCAAGTGATTAAATTCAAACAGAAGTATATAATAGTTTACAAAAAAAAAAAGAATTGGTTGACATTTCAAAATCTTAATGGCTTTATTCCTTAAAACTTATTATTGGATTGGTCTGTACATTTAAGGAATATTCTTAAAACTGTGCACTGCCTTTTTATTTAGTGCACAAATTGCATCCAATTTGGAAAAACATTTTGGATCTATCAGCTACAAATTAAGCAACAATCACAAAAATAATAAACCCCCAAATTAACCTTAGAATAATGTAATTCAGATTTTAATGGAAAAATAAAATTATTTGCCCATAAATGTTTGACTAAGCTTGTTCCTATTTTCCCTCTATATTTATAATGTTGGCATTTAAAGGTTAGAAGTAGAGTAACATAAAGAAATAATTTTACACATGCAGAGCCCAGAAACTCATCAATAGGAAGGACTAAGTCTCCTAAAGCAGACATTGATTTTGGGTGGGACGGTATCTGGGATCTGGGCTTCATCTCACTGTTTGAAAGCTTGGGCCTTTTTGTTGATAGAGAAGCCTTTTGGGCATCTTCAGTTAACTGTCAGGTTTTAGAACTATGTGATCAGCAGTAATGAAAAGCATTGAGAAGCAAGTGTGAAAATGGAGTGGTGAGAAATGTTCTCTCTGCGTTATAGCTTCCATCTTGGATGGTACACAGGGAGGTTAAGTGAGGATCGCAGGAGCAGATGCATGGATGCTATTAAAGCTCGTGTGCCAAAGCATAAAAACTAGAACTGTTCCTCTCCATAAAGGACAGGAAAAAGAAGAGGGCCATCTAGCCGTAAATTCGCCAGTAAAATGCATGTGCACTGTATCATTTGGCTCAATAAAAAATGCAGCATGTGGCAAAATTTTAGACAGATAAATGTAATTAACACTGAAAGGCAGATGGCAAGGAAAAGGGACAAAGAAAGAAAAAAATCCATAAGGATGGGATGCAGTGATGCACTCTATATGTGCATTAGGAATTCCATTCTCATAGAGGACAATATAGAAATGCTTTCTTAAACAGAAGAATGCGACGCAGATTTTTTTCCTGAATTATAGCCTAAATTTTCAAGTGAGGATCAGTGCATATTGATTTATGCATTCACTGTAGTAGATTGTTGTTATCCAAAGTCTAAATTTCAAGCATCCTGGTGTTAAGAAATGTGTTTAAGAGCGGCAGTTATACCATTTCTTAGAGGTATGATAAGAAGTGTCAGTGCCCTGCATAACAAATCATGTTTATGTTACAGTAGAAAGTAAACATTTGCATTTCAAACCCACACAAAGCATGGGTGATATGTTAAGGTTGCTCTAAGTCAGCCTAGCAAAAAGTTCTTGAGCCTGAGTTCTGAGAAAGACTGTGAATAACTACCATGTACTTAATTTCAACCTGAGCAACCTCGGGTTGAAAGTGTCACACAGTGGGGGGTTTCCAGCCCTTGGATTTAATGGAGAGATAATGGCAAGGAGAGCATTAGGGGGGAAAAAAAAAAGGGAAGAGTGAGGTGAAATTAAACTGGGATTTTAAAAAATGGAAAATCAAAGTATGAGGTTTCAGGCCTGTCAAAATGTTTAATTCTTCTTGTTCAAGCTGCAGATGGTTTGAGTCATCTTGTGCCAGAATTAACTTGGTGACACAGTAAAATAACCTTTCAGAAATACATTTCCCATATTTTATTCATTGTTGCACTTTAGCTGAACCTATTCTTTGCATGAATAAGGTATATGAGATCAGATGCCCTCTTCATACTTGCTTGGTGGGAATTAGAATGTGACTTGTTAAGAGCTAAGCCTAATTATGGAATGAAGGCATGAAATGTTGCTTTTGCTTACATTGTGTTGTGCATCTTCATCTGTCTATGCAAAATACTTATGAAGTGTGCTAAAAACTAAACCCTTGTGTCTATATCCTGCAAACAATCTGGAATGCCACCTTCTGTTATATAATAAATGCAGACTTGTCTGTAGAGAAGAAAAATAAGCCACATGCAAAACTTGTACAGTCGAACCACCTGTTTGATTTACGACAAAAGGGTCATTTCTGCATTTGGATGGTTCTTCAGATCCCAAAGCAGGAGACAAGAATAAAGTAAAAATTAAGGTGTGGCCATTGAAACACATCCCAGAGGTTTAGCAGGGGAAGGTACCAACTTTAAAGCTGGCAGTGAAGATCAAAATTACCTGTTTCAGAGATAGATGCTTTGTCCCTTCTCCCCGGCAGGCAGTCTACAGTTCTGCCAGGGGCAGTGTAGAGCAGAGAGCACTAGAGCAGAACTCTGTGCAAGGTCTGAAAGCTGCCCTTGATATCTCAGAGACAGATTTTGAGCATGTTTTTTACATTGCTTGAATCAATTTTGCATGGTGTAATGCTTCTCTTTGCAGTAGAATCTAGTTTTCTCATAAGCATGCACTTGAAGAACAGCATCTACCTTGAACCCTGAGTATTACAGGTTCAAATGACACCTAATGGAATAATGTGTGCTTATATGTTTTTACAATGCACATATCTCATAATAAAATTAATTTAAAGATATGCATATTTATTCAATGCTGTGTACTGTGTACATACTTAAGTGGTCTCAATAAAAGCAATATTCTGAATTTTAAATTAATTTTGGAACTTTTTTTCTATCACAGAAAGATTTTCTGTGCTTCAAAGGAAGGATTTTATTCAAGCAGATGACATCTTTCAAATCAGAAGCAGCATTTTAAGTTCAAGTGCTACATTTTGGTCTGAGGCAGGTGATTACTTTTATAAATCAGCTGTAAAAGGTAATCCTGAAAGCTCTCTATAAATAATAACCAAGACTGAAAATTTCTGTGTAGTGTGTATGTATAATGGGACAAAAATAGAGATGAGGGGAATGGAGTTGAGTTTAAATGACTTTCTCCATGTAGCTAAATGGGCATTTCTGCTGTGGAAATCAAACGAGGGGTATACATATGGAAAGAGGGCAGGATCTCATACCAGCTTTGCAAATGCTTCAAAAAATTATGCTGAGCAGCCCAGTCTGTTACAGCTTTTGAACAAAATCTGGAGGAGTGTTCATAACAAGTATAGAGCAATTTACATTTTTTTCAGTTGTCAGACACTGTGCGGCACAAACTAACAGGGATGACTGGGTAGTATGGAAATCTGCTGCAGAAAAATTGTCCAGATAGATTTCAGTTCAGCATGTTCTCCCATTATTCTCTGGGAACATTTGTAGAAATAAAACTTTCTTGGGAGCTGGTAAACTGTATACCTTCACAAAAGGCTTATTTAATTTATGCTGTATTTTTGCCAAGGTGGGAAATAGTTTAGCACAATTAGGTCACATAGTCAGGAAGCAGTAATGGTATTTATTGCATGACACGGATAACTATAAGTGAATGTGCAGTAGTAAAGTCTTAGTTTTCAAGCTGATACAGCCAACCATTGCAATTGCATTCAGATCAAACAGCCTTTGGAAGAAATTTCTCTAAATTTTCAGGTGATCACCATCTGAAATTCTGAAGAATGCTTTCTATTTTTCCTGTACCAAAATGTCACCACATTGTAAATAAAAAATTTGAATAGAGTTATTAGGGCTTTGTGTCATTCAGCTGTTTTATTGAGCAAGTATGAATATGGTCATCTTTAATCTTTCTGAACACTTCATTCATGAGCATAAAGGCAGAACTTATTGAATTAATAATTTGCTGAGAAAATACTTCAGTTATTGCTTCTTAACTGTGAATGTAATGTTTCTCTTTAAAGAGAAATATGGAAGTGTTTTTTTACCTGTCACGTATTTATGGATGCAGTTCAGATTAAATATAAGTGAAATCTTGACATAGGTGTACAAGTATAGCCTTGCAAAGGACCCTCAGCAAAACTGTGGAGAAACTTCTACCACTGTTATATGAAATGTTATTTTCACACCTAATACACGTGTTTTCTCCTTCAGTTAAGGTACCAGCATTTTCAGTTTTCACCTGTCTCTAGCTGGACTTTTATTAGTAGAAAGATCCAAGAATGATACAAAATGCACATTTTCACATTGTAGAGACTAATGAGAAATGAAATGCCTTTTTTTTAAGCCACTGGATGCTTCTTATTAGGACTGATGAGAAAATGGAAATTATTTCCTTTGAATTTTTTTTTTTTAAATAACCCCTAATCAAAAAAAAAAAAAAAAAAAAAAAAAAAAAAAAAAAGAAAAAGGGCTTGTCCACAGTTTTTGTGGTAAGAACTGATGGGAAATTCCATTTTAGAAAACTTCAGTGGAATTCTTCAGCTTTCCAACTATGGCCATGGAAACATCAGTTGGGAGAAAGGGAAATGGGCAGGAACCTTCCAGAGTGGAATCTGGGCAGTCATCATTTTGGTTTTTCTTGAAGGAACTATTAGAATTTTTTTCTAATTACATGTTTCAAAAGTGTTTTATTTATTATTGTGACAGTCACAGCTGTCCACTCTCAGAATTCTTCAGTCACACTAAGGGGTGGACATGGATGCAGGTTTATTTTCCAACTTGCAATTAGATTTTCTTGGTTTATTGTGTTTGTTATTGTACAAGCCTCCAACAACATGCAGTTTTCCTTGTGTTGTCTCCCTTTTTAACCCTTTAGCCATCTGTTTTTCATTGCTTTTGGTCACCACATTTGTGTAGCTCAGCCTTTATAGATTCTCCAGTTGTGTCTTCCTTTGTTCTTGTAGCTTTTCTTACCTTGCAAAGGTAACAGCTTCATCACAGCAGCTCAAAAATATGGAAAAAGATCATAAAGACTTTTCACTATGGTGAATCATGAGGAGTTTCACAGCATTTAAAATGGTGACCAATCTTAAGACTCTTTGTTGTCACAATATAGGTCATTAACTCCCTCACAAAATATAAAAATATTTTTGTCAAATTCCAGAATTATCAACAGTGGTTAGTTATATCTATGCCCCTCAAAGGTGGTATTGTTTAGTTAGCAGTTTTTAAAACCTCAGAGATAAACTACTTGAAAGTTACAAAAGCTTTAAGGTAAATCCACATTAACAGATTTAAACATGAGTTAAGAAAGACAAAGTAACATAGTACCATAGTAAAATTTGTTTTAAATTATTTTTCTCACTGGAGGATCATCTTTTTGGTGCATATTGATCAATGAACTTATTCTGTCCCCATGAAGATGTTATTTTCTTGTTTTAATGCCAGAAATGAAGTCCTAATGGTTTGAATTTATAGTTTCACTGTCAAATCAGTGCCTTGTATCTATCAGATGTCAAAATGATGACGAAAAGTATATTCTCTAATGCAAGTATTTTGGCCAGCATCTTACTCTTGTTCTTTAATAGAAGCCACTGGTCATAGATGTAGTAATTGAGTTGACTAAAAAAATGGGATATCTTTCTGAAACACTCATTTAAGAGCTTGCCATTTTTCATGCTGGTTTGTACCTGAAAAAATAGTATATTTGAGCAGCTCATATGATCCTTGAAATGCAATTCCCTCAGCTGTTGCATGTTTTTGACTTATAGGTTTGTGTTGGAAGAACACTTTTTCCATTGTTTAAGAGTATATATATCTACATTTAAAAAAAAATTGAACAGAATGGAAGCAAAATGTTCAAAGCTTGAAACTCAGATCTTCACACATAGATTCTTTTATAGAAGGAATCTGTGGTTTTCTTAGTTTGAGGGAAAAATAAAAATGGAGTCATACATGATTGAAAAGGCATTTTTTTCCTTGCCTAGTTTAACACAAAGCTCACAGAAAATGTAAATTTACTCACTAACATTCAACTCATTGAAAGAAAAACTTCAAAGTCAAACTGGAACATTTAAAAATCAACTTATTATGCAAGGGCTCTTCCCCTTACTTTTCTTCTTCTTAGCAGGGGAACAAAATACTTGGTAATCTGCTGCCATTAACTTTTAAATTTCCTGCCACTGAAATGTTAAAATATAATATAAAAGAAAGATTCTAAAACTGTTCCAATTTCCTGTTTTTCCAGTCAAGTGTGGTAGATTTTTACTGCTTTTAGTGACAAAACATAGCAAGTAGAGCTGTTTTGGGAATCAAATTAAATTTTGATTAATCTTTTATCAGAAAATGACTTCTTAGGCTCAGAAGGGAGTCTCTCTTCAAAAGGAGACACTGCACAGAATAGCCATTAGGTCAGAAACTGAAGAACATGCACTTCCAAGTCCTCAGTGTGCTTGGTTCATTCTCCTGGTTTGGACAGTAGCATGTTCATCGAAGTTCAAGCCCCAATCAATGGTCTTTCTGTCTTGCTTGAGTGTGTATCTGCCAGTCTTTTCTCTCTCCCCTCCCTTCCTCACATAATTTTATCTTATCTTCATATGCAGTTGGAACATTTAAATATGTGGAAATATTCTATGGCACTGGAAAACAGTTTCCAGTCCAGTACTTAGAAGAAAAACTACACAATGTACATGCTATCTGCATTAATATTGCTTTTAGCACCTTAATATCATTATAACAGCATCTTTTCTTTTTTTCTTTTTTTTGTTTTACCCTTCATGGTCATGTAGAATAGTAAAGATTAAAGTACATCAGTATTATAAATCTCATAGGTTTTCCATAGAAGTTAACCATCACTTGAAGAATTATGATTATGGTGTGCAATTCAGTGTCCACAAATGGAAAATTCTCTTTTCTTCACTCATGGTCCTTCATCTCAGGAGACTGGGCAGCCCAAGATATGTTAGTATTATTAAAGACTGAGGAAAAAATACTTTGAATGCCTCCATCTTTTCTTCATCCATATAATTCAGATGACCATCTCCACAGGAATCAGTTCAATGTTTTCCTTTCTCTATTAGCATACTGAGAAAAAGGAAAATTTCTGCTGTTGTGGAACAGGACTGGTGCTGTGAGGGGACACATGATAATATTCTTAATAGGCATGGTGCATCCTGGACAAAAGGCCCTAAAATAATTTATGGTGCTTGTGTAAACCTTAAAGGATTGTGAATCTCCTGCACTATTTCATGGCATGTGCTGGAAAAATGCAACACATTAAGGAAGAGTGGTTGAATGTATGAATGCAGACTTTGTAATTTACCTTTCTGTGGAGTTAGTTCTACTGAAACTGTGCATGTGAAGTGAATTCTACATATACGACTTTGCATCTGATGCCACTGAGTATAGGTTCAACAAATGTAGTCAGAGTCAAATGTCTACAAAACCTTGACATTGTCCAAAAGCCATTCTTGAGTCTTGCCTCAAGCGTGCTGTGGCAAGTCACTCTCCCTAGGTATTCATACAAGGAATCTACTGCCCTTTGTGCTAGTAGCCCAAAGATAGACACACATGCTGCTGAAGTGAGTGTGAGGCACTTGGCTTTTTCTCAGGCTGTATCTGCTTATTGCTGAGAGGATAGATACTCTCTGGAAAATAATGAGAAAACAATTAATCTATTGCAGTAAGGCCTTAGGGCAGGAGACAGCCAACTGTTGCATATCCACAGGATCACCCAGCCCTAAGAAAATATGTCTTAATGATTTAATTACTTTTCTCATCTGAATGGATATTGTAATTCTGATTACAGAAGCTAAGGATGAACATGCTTAAAACTAATAAATACAAAGTGCATTCATCTGAAATGAGCATCATAAGCACTCACAGTGAAATTTCATTTATGGGCATTGTTTCATTAAATGTAACCTCTAGCTTATTACAGGCACATTATTTTTCATTTTTTATGCATGATGTCATTCCTTTATTTAAACAGACCATGATAAATATTTTATGAAACAATTAAAGGAACAAATAATAAATTTTTGCATTAAAAATGGATCTGTGAAAGTGTCAGGCAACTAAAATGCAAACAAACAAACAAACAAAAGGGTGGAATTATATTACAATCTGTCATAAATTCTCCTGGAGTTTTATCTGTGATTTGCCCACTGTTACTCTATTTCTCACTCAGTTGGTCTTTTATTATGAGATGTGTAAAATGGTAGAAATATGTGAGCTACCTTGGGGTAGAATATGATGATCTTGTTCTACCTCAGACTTTAGAGGATGCTAATTGTATGCTGGGCTTTTTGTTTCCCCAAAGCCCTGTTTCATGTATTTAATTAGAGATTTTTAATTTTTAAGGTATTTGCTGTGCACACTGGCAAGTGTTTTTAAGAACCACATCCTGTGTACTGAGGCAATTGTGCAGATTAGCTAAAAGAGTCATTAAGCATAGCTGCTTGCACAAAACTGTCATAATCCAGTCTCCCAGCAAATTTTTATGGCTGCTGCAAAAGGCAGGGTACAGATGGGGTGTTGAACTTTCAGCTTAGCACCTCCTGTGAATCCCACTGACTTCAGCAACAGCTGAGAGAATTCTTCATATTTGAAATATCTGGCAACACAAAAGATAAAAAATTAATACAATGGCAAACCCCACATTATTTATGCAGTGGAAACTCCTACTAAGTGTACTGAGAGCTCAATACAGTCCTACTGAAATCAGGAGAAAGATTCCCTTTGACTTCATGAGGAGCTGGATCAAGTAATTTATTACTAAAGATGTGATTCTGCAGGAAGAAGAGCCAAATCTTCATCTCCCAAAGGGAACGGTTCTGGTGATGGTGGGAAAAATTCACTGTTCTCAGCAGCTTCCAGTGCTGCTCTGTACTTGAGAGATTTGAATCTTAAATGAATGAAACTCAGGAGACGCTTTTTCCCTGCCCCAGGAAAAGAAAAAAAAAAAAAAAAAAA